>JABUQX010043496.1:0-10000 GCA_015478945.1 Trachelipus rathkii | reverse complement strand
TTTCTTTAAAAAATGATAAATTACTTGTAATATTTTAATAATTTTATAAAAAATTTACACTAACATAAAATATTAAAATTCCATAGATATGATGCAGATAACGCTATAATAGAAATTGCCAGCAATAAAGAAAGATACTCGCAAATTCGTTGTTTTTCTTATCGAAAATTTTCCCCCTATAAACGGAGTCATCCTCTTATAATGTGTCCATATATATAACATATATAATATATATATATATTCCTATGTATATATATATATATATTTTATATATAATATATATATATTATATATATATATATTATAATATATATATATTATATATAATAATATATATATATATATATATATATAATTTCTAGCAACCTTATTGTACAGTTCACCACCACTACTATGAATCGATTTGACTTGTGTAATGGCTGTAAATAATCAGGTAGTATCCGATTAATCGATAATGTGTAGTGTTTTTTTTTTTTTTTTTTTTTGGGGGGGGGGGGCAATTTATTTTTTTATTTTATTTTTTTCAATTGTTTTTATTTTTTTAAAAAAGATTTTTCTTATTTTTTATTTTATTTTTTTTTGTTACTATTTATTTATTTATTTTTTTTATTATTTTTTTATTTTATTTCAGTATCGATTAAAGGTCGATAAGAGAAATACAAAAATGCGTAAAACCATAACCTGTTTCAAATATATATATATATATACTATATATATAAATATATATATATATATATATAATATATATATATATAATATATATATATATATATATTATATATATATATATATATAATATATATATGTTATTTCTATATATATACTAATAATAATATATAATTTTATATATATAGCTTATATATATTATATATAATATATATATATATATAAATATATATATATATATATATATTAAATATATAAATATATATATACAGTATATAGGTATTTTGGGGAAGAGGTTATTAGTAAGAAGGAGGTAATGGGTAGAGTGAGAAAGCTGAAGAATGTTAAATATGCAGGTATGCATGAAATTACTGGTGAAATGATCAAGAACGGAGACGAGATGGTGATTGAGAGGATTTGGAAGTTGTGTAACAAAGCTTCTATGGAGGGTATAGTTCCGAGGGATTGGAAGAGAGCAGTAATAGTACCCTTATGTAAGGGTAATGGAGATAAGGATAACTGTAGGAATTATAGGGAAATTAGTCTATTGAGTGTTGAAGGGAAGATATATGCTGGTATTTGGTCGAAAGAATGCGTTGAGTGATTGAGGGACTGATTGGTGAAGAACAAGGTGAGTTTAGAAGTGGTAGAAAATGTGTGGTTCAAATCTTTACATTGAAGCAAATGATTGAGAAAATGAGAGAGAAGATAAGGAAACTGCATTTAGGTTATATAGATTTGCAACAGGTGTATGATAGGATTAATAGGGCAGCTCTATGGCATGTGTTAGTGATATGTGGTGTTGGAGTGGTAGACTTCTGAGTGGAATCAAAAGTATGTAGGACGATAGCGAAGCGTGTGTAAGAATAAATGGAATTGAAAGTGATTGGTTTAATATTAATAGCGGAGTGAGGCAGGGATGTGTTATGTCTCCTTGGTTATTTAATTTGTATATGGATGGGATTATGAAAGAATTAGAGGTGGGGGTGGCAGGGAAGTTGTTAGAATGATAGATGAATGGAAGAGAGTGGACAGCGTGCCCTACCTATTATATGCCGGTGATTTGGTTTTGTGTGGTGAATCTGAAGAAAGTTTGAAAGGATTGGTAGAGGAATTTGCCAGGTTATGTAAAAGGAGGAGTTTGAAAGTAAGCGTAGATAAGAGTAATATCATGGATGTGAGTGAGGACTCCTCGGTGGTAAGTTATGTTGGGTGGTGAGCAGCTGGAACAAGTGTCTGAGTTTAAATATTTAGGATATATGAAAAGGGAAAGGATGATGCAGTCAGGGGTAAGGAAAGTTGGAATGGCAGGAAGGTGGCTAGAGCAATTAATTCCTTGGTGGATGTAAAAGGACTAAGTCTTGATTGCACTTGGATCTTACATGAAGGAATGTTGTTATCTGTATTAATGTATAATAGTGAAACTATGGTCTGGAATAAGAGGTATAGATCTAAATAAAGTACAATGTGTTTAGATGGACAATCTTAGGGGTGTGTTAGGTGCGAGAAGAATTGATAAAATTAGGAATGAACGCATTAGGGAGTTGTGTGGTGTGAAGAAAGGAGTAAATGAGAGAATAAAATAAAGGAACATCGAGATGGTTTGGTCCTGTGGAAAGGATGGATGATACTTCAGTTGTTAAGCGGATATATAGTGGTTAGTGTGCTATAGGAATCGACCAGCTGGGATACAGAAACAAAATGGATTGAGTCAGTAAAGAATTGCTTGGAGGAGAAAGAAATGTGAGTTTGCAGAGGCGAGAAAGAAAAGTGCATAATAGGAGTAAATGGAGGTGTTTTATTAATCTATTTATCTATACCAGGTCGTGTATACCTAAACATCGGCACCAACTTCAGTATTTTTGTTTAACACACTTTTTTTCAATTTAAATGCTAAATGTTTTGCGAGGAGGTATGGTTTGTGCCCACTGGTCAAGGGATGAACGCCACATAGACCAGATGCATATGTGAGGGTTTTTTGTCCGGTCACACAGTGAACTTCTAGGGTGGATTTTTCTTTTACTGCGGCTAGTTCTCACTAAAAGGTATATAAAGGGAAGGTAAGCTGGGCTTTCTTTTCGCCTTGCGTCCATATTCTTCTACTACTTGTTCTGTTTTCAGTGCATGTATCGCACCTTACCCCTAGTCTTTGGGTCGCCCGCTGCCTCCGGCTCCTCGATCCTGGTTACTAGTTCAATAATTTTTATCCCAAATTTCTTTTTCAATGTGGAAAGAAGGATGACTAATATAAATTGGTTATATGGGACAATAAGGATAATTGGGACGGCAAACATTTTTCTTTATTGAAGAAATATGGCATGGGACTTCCAATAAAATGGTGGCAAACTATAAATGGTTATACTCCTAGAAAATGTCCACAATTCCCGCAAATGATAAAAATCGTCGGCAATAAAATTTTTCAACGACCCAAAAAAGACATATTCCATAAAAAAGTAGTTTCACACAATTCAATTTCAAAAAAAAATAGCTGATACACTTCATCGATCACTTTTTTTCCTTTTCTTGTTGAAACATTTTCACCAGTTTCTCTTTTTGTGGGACCTTGGGATATAAAAAGCGAATACATATGATAAATTTTAAACAATGGCCTCAATGCCGAAACGAAAAATATTTAATAATTAACATAATAAGAATAATTAGGATTTTGCTTCCAGAATTAGCAAACTAATTATATATATCTAATTAATAAACTCGATATTGAATAAGTTATCAATGAAATTGGAAATTCAATAGCTGCGTTCAGAAACTGAGCAAAACTGAGCTTCTGCTTAAAAGTGAATCCCCTAACTTTATTGGTAGAAATAATTTAGCCAATCGTCAAAGCCTGTGACGTACAGTCGATGACGAGTGATTGTCTCATTTTTTTCTGAACGCTGTTGGATCAAATCAAAATGAACTTACTAACGAACGTCGTATGAAGTAAATTTATTTTTGAATATATGTTGAAGAAGAAATTGAAGTAAATTCATATTATATGTTTAAAAAATAGAAACACTTACCCAAGGAACGCAGAAAAGCCATCAATTTCAGTCAATGAGAACAAATGGATATTGAAGGTTTCATATGTTGCACATGAAATCATCACCACAAATGATATACATAGTTTTTTCTCTTTATACAGTTACATTATTAATCTAGATTGTGGTTACACATCAAAAGTGTGCAACATTCCCATCGATAAAGAAAGCTGTCCCAGTTAATTTTCAATAAATAAAGATTATTTGACAACACCTATTGAAAATACTCCGTTCATTCTACCTTTCATAACCAAGATTTGAGTACGATAAATTAACTCGGGATTCTATAGGAATCGAACCGGCAATGAACCCTCCATTGCGAGCCGAGAACGATTTGATTTTAACTCATATTCTATTTTCTTTATTATGATAAAATAAATTATTTATAGGGTATATTTAAAAAAACATTGCTTTATTTAACCAACCCCTCTTCTTCTTCCCACCGCCGCTGGTATCGCCCCCTTCTTCTTTTTCTCCTGTCTTATCGTTCGACTTCCTCCCACCTCCACTCCTTCACTTCCTTCCCCCTGCCCTTTTCTACTCACTTTTTGGCCTGGTTTCTGCATTGCACCTCTTCTCTGTTCACCTCGCCTTCCTCTCTCTCTTTGCCTCCTTTCGGCGCTTTTTCCTGTGGGCCGGGTCGGGTACTGCCCCTCCTGGTTTCTCGCCCCTATTCCCGTTTCCGCTCCAGGGCCCATCGCATGACTCTTCCCATATCGCTGGGCCCGTTTTTCCTTTTCTTTTTCCTTCCGGCCACCTTCCCCTCCCCCTTAACATTGTCCCCACCTGTCCCCCCTTCCCCCCATGTCGTCTTTTTTTCCTCCCTCCTTACGTTTTTCCTTTTTGTGTCCCCCCCTTCTACCCACCATTGTTTTTGGGGACGTCCGACCGAGTCCGTTTTTTTTACCACTCGGATCCCGCCTCCGCTTTTTGGGCCACTCCGCCTCCCGACTCTGCCTCCTTCCCCTCGCCCGCTCCGAACTCCCCATCTCTGCTAATATACCGTCTATATATTCTCCTATATCATTACTGTATGTTTATATCTTCTATATTCTATCTATATATAATCTAGCCGTGGGCGCGGGTGCCCGCGGCCCGTCCTCTTTCGGAGGGGTGGTTCGGTCCAACTCTATAAAAATACACACATAAATCCAAAAAAACAAAATTTTCGCGTAATTTTATATCCACGCGGTAGTACTACCAGTTTTATTTAGATCATATTTAATTTCTAGAAATTTTTATATTTTAAAAAATGTTAGAGAATTAGGGTAGGCAAATTTTTTCATTGCAATTCACTTTTGAATGTTGAGTTTTTTTAACTTCGTTATACAATGAAAAATTGTGGATCGATTTAATTATTTTTTTATGGATACACTCGATATGTTAGCTTTTAAACTGGCAACGTAACTTTTTGTCGCAAGATTATTAGTGTGCAAAACACGGCCTAACTTGGTCCGATCACCGCCGTAAAATGATGGGGGGGTGGCTCGGACCCCCTTGTTTTTCGTATTTTACGTATTATTATTGACTATTTTTATTACGTATAATTAATTTAAATGTAAAAAAAGTTACTTATATTAAGTGAAAATTTTTTAAAAAAATGAAATTTTAATAAAAAAAACGAGTTCAAAAAAGTCGCTCAAAATTTTTGGGCGAGAGGGGTGAAAGTGCTCTTCAATATACTCAAAATATTTATCATTATTGCATTTTTATTACTTATTACGAAATTTAATATGATAGGGCTGATATTAACTCAGTAAAATTAAATATAAATTGAAATTATACGTTAACCACCGAATTTACGATAACAGATGGTCCGGTCACCTGCAGAATGTGAGTGTGGGTGAACGCGTGAAGGGATAGGGCGTGTTGGTGGTCGCTTACCTCCACGGTCAGGCTGACTCGGCGTATTCAAACTTTAATAAAACTTTTATTATTAGATTATTCATTATTATTTTTTATGTGTGCTTTCCGCGACTACGTAGGGGCCGTGATTTTATCATGCAAAAAACGAATGAAAATCTTAGCCAAACGTTGCTCATTAGGGGGAAGTCGTGGCAGAGGGCCAAGTTATACCTAATGATTAAGTGTCCGCGTCACCCCGCCCGACGCTTATAATATATAATTATAATATATATATATATTATATATATATATAATATATAATATATATAGAAAACCCACCATCACCATCTAATATCTGCAAGATAATTCCTAGCTCTCTAATCTTTCTACAACTCTTCTCCGCGAATTTCCTATATAATCACTTCCTAAGGGAATTCTATACTATCCGCGATGAATAGATAACAGCTCCCAAAAAAAGGTGAATGGAACTGTTTCAACGTAAACGTCGCAAATGTTCCTAAGCGTTCTGGGTCTGTTGGAAGCATGAAGAGAGACCAGAGATCCCCATTTTCCAATCAACTGTCAATCTCCCAAAATCACTCGATGATAAATTACTGGCAAAATCTCCAGTATCAGACCTTGCAAATCCATCGAATCCCATATTGGAAATCAATATCGCAACCAAAACAATTTCAAAAGAAATACCCTTCCGGTGAGACTCTTCCCTTCCCATTTCCATGGAAACAACTCTAAATCCTCCCACATTTATGAATCTGCTTGCTTAGCAGATCCTGATATCTCTCTCATTAATAAACATGAGCATTATGGGTGTTTCTCTATTGACCAACCAAACCATATAATAAGTTGGACTTAGTTGAACTCATCTTATCTCGCATTAATGGTGAAACTCCTTCCCAAAAAGAGGTCATACAACCTAAATTATTGTTTTCATATATCGGTAAGGGTTTCGTCAGTTGCCAACACCTTCTTGTTAGGGTTAATTTTAGAAGTTCAAAACTTTCTTAAAGTTCAGAAAAATTAGGTTAAGTTAAGTTTTTTAAGAAAATTCTTTAGTGGCAAGGCTTCTTGCATAATTCCAGAAGCTTGGCCACTAAAGAATTTTCCTGAAAAAACTTAACTTAACTCATTTTCTGAACTTTGAAAGTTTTCTGAACTTAGAAATTTTTGGTTCAAAAATGAATATTCCTGTTCAGCTTACTGATACTCTTTACCTCCAGGGATATGTTGCCCACTCCTGGCCTAGATCCACGCTCAACCTTTCCTCTCTCCATCCGAATCCTATCTCCAACACATCTACCCTAGTCACAAGAGACAATTGTTTCTACAAGATCATCATCATAAATTTATAACTCACTGGGCACTTTCCTTCAAATGGAATTCGTCGTGGCTCCATTTAATTTCGAAGAATTGTTCAACTAATAAACATATGTACACCCAAGTCAATTTTTGCAAGAGTTCGGTATGGTCTTCTTGAATTGTTTCAGCATTTCGAATATTAATCGCCTTTAACCTCTATAAAAAGATGGTGACGAATGATTAGGGAGGTGCCAGGATACTCATTCACAATTGTCACTATTCTCCAGCCTTCCAAACAACTTCATGCAGTAGCAGCAAGAATTCACTTGTCCACCGACCTTACCATCTGCTCAATCTACTTGGCTCTGAGTAGTGAATTTACTAAGGTCCGACTTAGCTGATCTTTTAAACAACTTCCTACTTCAGCTGTTACACTAGGAGATTCACCCTCCACCACGCCCTTATGGGACGACTTGTCATTCGTCTAAGTCCAAATCTAATAGAACCTCCTAAACCCTTTTACCTGGGAATGCCTTAACAACAGGACTTCCCTACATATGAGTTTAGATGCACACACTTCCTTCTTGTATTGATAATTTCCTTTTTCTTCATTCCTTATGGATCGCTTTACCTGGTCTCGCTTTGATTATTTATTCGGCAGTGATCATTACCCAATAGCTTTAAATAAGCTTGTACCAAGTAAGTAAGTAAGTAAAGGATGGGCGTGGTAAAGCCTTAACATCGGCACACTTAATCCATTTGTAGCCAAGCACACCACATGTACTCATTAACGTTCTGAGTGCGACGAAGCTGAGTTAATACGAATAGCTCACTTCTCAAGAGAGACTCGAACCTGGGCCCCTTCGCTTGCTAGACGAATGCTCTACCACTGAGCTAGGAGCCAAGTTCAATGCAAAAACCTAACTCCAGCTGGCCTTATGATCGAGTGGAGTGGACTCCTTTTTATCAGGCCAACAGCTACCCCTCTTTCTCTCTTCAATAACCGGTTTCCCGACTGTTGAATGTCTTTCATTCTTCCAGAAGTCCGTCATCTCGGAGCGGAAGTTGTTGTCATTCCGCAATCTTTCCTCAGGACCAGCGATCGGCAATCCCCTTGGCGGACTTGGTGGTCCCAAGAGTGCCACAAGCCAACCAAGAGAAGAAGAAACTCTAAAGGCAATACAAAAGGACCCGTTCCACCCCAAACATGATTATTTTTAAGGCAGCCGCAGTGAGATCTCGGCGAATTAATCGCCAAACGCGTAAACAATTATTTTGAACTTACATATTGACTGTTACTCCACAACTCCTCTGCTTTGTGTGGAAGGGGGGAGTTACGCCAGCAAATACTCGTCGCTCCACAACTCCTCCCTTTCAAGTCCTCCTTATATGGGGCCTGATATACTGGCACGATCTCGCTCCTGCTGCTGCACCGGATGCGTTAGGTTATAAGTTTTGCTAGCCCTGCGTTCCTTTCCGCTACAAACTGGAGCTTTTAAAACTGAGAACTGAACACCGCAACCTGCAAAACTTTTTCAACAGGGAAAGGGGAAGATCATACCTACAATCGTCTTTTTACACTTGCAGAGTATCAAACTGCATTGGCAAATAGCAAAGACAGTGCTCTTGGTTCAGACATGATTTCGTACATCATGCTTCGTCATATCCTTCCTCTGCATCAGCATTTTTGCTGGTTCTATATAAATCTGGATGGAATCTTCTTTTCCATCTATTTAATTGGAAATACCGCTTTTGTAATTCCCTAATCCCCAACCTGGCTAAGATCGCGCAGTTTGGTCGACAAACCAACACCAATTTCGCTGACCTGTCTTTCCTGTAAATTATGGAGAAAATGGTTTCTGGCCGCTTTCTCCCTGTTCCTGGAGAGCCGCCAAGCCTTTTCTCTAACTTCCAGTTTGGTTTCCGCAAAAATCAATCGACCGCAGATTCTTTTTTAAAACTGGACCATGATATCACGGAAAACTTCTCAATTGTGCGGGCTGGTTCTTGGTGTCTGTTTTGACCTTTGACAAGCTTACGACACAACGGTGGAGACTGTTGGCTTCTTCCTTAAGCTCCTTCGCTTGTTTTCCACGGACCAACTCCCTCTTTCATCAAATACCTTCTGTCAAACAGATATATCCAGGTTCGGTGCTCTTCTTCTGTCACGAGGCCACTTTACTTGGATGAAGCGTCACAGGGTTAGTGTTGTAAGTGTACTCCTATTTGCCTCGATTTAAATGATATCGTTACTCTATCCCAGCCGACTGTCAATTTTTCTCTCGATGTTGATGACCTTGCGTTATATATATATATATATATATATTATATATATATAAATATTTATATAATATAATATATAATATATATAATTATATTTATATATATATATATATATATATTATATATTATAATATATTATAATATATATATATATATATAATATATAAATATATAATATATTATATAGGCTTATAATGTATTTCATTAACGCAAAATATAATTTTAAAAAAAAATAACTAAAAAACTACAATAGCTACAGGGAAAAAGGAATACATTGTTGGAATGCTGGTCCAATTTTAGTGCCGGAAAATGTAAAAAAAAAAAAAAAAAAAAAAAAAAAATCTCAAAAACTACAATAGCTACAGCGAAAAGGAATACATTTTTGGAATCCTTGTAAAATTTTAGTTAGGAAAATGTAAAAAAAAATAATAATAATAAATAAATAAAATAAATATTGGCTTTTTTTTTTTAGGAGCAGGGGACATAATATATATATATATATATATATTATTTGTAAAGGTATTACAATGCAATGTAGGGGCTCGAGCTACGTAACACAGGGGGGACGTTTTCCATCCCCCGGGGGGGGAGGGGCGGAGGAACCCCCGCGACACCCAAATACCAAAGAGCGGGGGTTCCGGAGACCCTCCCCGGAGGGGGGGAATTAGTCCTACCCCGTTGTTCCCCGGAAGGCCGAGAGACCCCGACTCCTGCCATCGGTGCGGTATACCCTTGGGGTATTCTTTAGTAAAAAAAAAAAGCAAAATTTATTATTTTTTTTTTTTGGGATTTTTTTTTTTTTTTTTTTTTTTTTTTTTTTTTTTTTTTTTTTTTTTTACACTTCAACGAAT
>JABUQX010043495.1:50000-53121 GCA_015478945.1 Trachelipus rathkii | reverse complement strand
TCAGCAAGATGATCAATGTGATCACATGATTCTTGTGTGGTGGACACAGAGCTCCTTGAATAATAGGTCTATCATATGAATCTGCCTATTACCCTCTCGTTAGAGCATATGCTGTACATACGCTCTCGGCGGAGAATGTCATATTGGACTCAGTATAATACAAGTCAGCGCATATAGTCATATACCGCGAGCTATCAGAATCGAGCGTCGCTCTCTGCGCGTCAATAGTGATGTATACCTGTACTCTCTTTACTCGTCGCCCATCAAGGCATGAGTCTTCTGATCATGCTAGCGCATATATTACGTCGAGTGTGTATACAGGACAGTCTATCTCCTGACTGCTGCGCGGGTATTGTCTCGACCTGAGAAGTCCTCATACGAGGCCCTGTGAGACAGAATCAATGAAAACACGCACATCTAGTTAGAACAATACGAGATCCTTCTGCGAAATGAGACTAGCAAAGTTCAAACGTGATGCTTTATTCAAACAGTAGTAATTCTTTTAGATTTCTCTTGAATATGATCTGTTTGCTAGGTACGCTTTTACGTCCCTTGGTCGGTAGTGTCATATAATTTTTACAAAAGCACCACCTAAAACAAAATAAGCCGACGTAATATGCTGACTAGTCTATATTTATTTCAGCACTCCATCTTCTTGTTCTCCTTATATTTTGGCATAGAGAATCTCATCGGGGAAGAGATGCGGACAGTGATGAAGAGGAACTGCAACACTACATGCCGAGTATGACGCCATTATTATCGCAGGATTCGCTTCCAATGGACATTTCTGTACTGCATCAAGAAACCGAGCGAGCTTCCATGGGAACCTTCATGAGATAGCAAGAATGAATGAAGCCGTGGCGTAGGGATAAATTTAACCATGAAACCATCTCTGCTGTTGTGATCTCGGATACAAGTATCCTTGATGTCAAGTACATGCTTAAACTTGGAACTACTCACATACTACGCATGACGCATATGGCGTGCTCCTCTGATTTCTGTCCACTCGATAAAATTAAAACCACTCTTCATGGAAAGGCGAACAGCTATTCAGAGAAAAATCACTGACAGCGAAATCATTAGACAAATTTTATATACCAGAGAAAGGAACTCTGTTGTAGGTTTTTCATTGGGACGCGAAACTTCTTACCATAGACGTGTTCAGTTCTAAGAAGTCTTGTTAGCAGCAAAGAACGAACTAGCTGTTGTTAATTTCTTTGTGACGTCTTAAGTACTATCTTAATGACTACATCGCCTAGTTGCACTCGTGAGGTGGCGTATAGTATATATCACTCCCAGATGAGCTGTGATTACATCGATATGTTCTCGTGCCGGAATATTGCGTAATCATATATGTGGCTAACTAGTTGTTCCGTATACACAATGTATCCAAAACATCACTGCTATCAGCTTTTATGCCTCCACTGTGCGAGAAAAATATGGCTCTTGGGTAGAGAGTGCTTTTAACTAGCTTGCGCATGTGATATCTTTGATAGTCATGTGAGAGGTTGCTCTGATCCTCGAATAAGTTGCTCGAAATCATAAATCTGGCCCAACCCGATCAAGTATATACTCGAAAGCTTATATGTGACGTCGTAAGGCTCTCAACTAAGGATACATTGATTCTATCGATGTGGTACTACTCTCAAGCGAATTTGTGAAAAAGACTCTCACTTTAAAGTAATTGCCAAACATAATGCGGAATCACAACCCAGAGACATTTACAAGGAGCTAAGTACAATTGGTAATTTAGTGTTCTCTTGAAGGAGCTAATTAATCATTTGGAACGCATAAGCTGGCATATTAATCTCAATGGTGCCATCTTATGCGCATTTCACATGGTATACCTATAAGCGCCATATCTCTCACTGTTTCGAGAGATATTCTTCATTCTTACCGCGTCGTGGCCAGAGATCCTTCATATAATAATAGTCATGACGGCACAAGTTAGAAGCAGCTCCTCGTATTGATATATATATCGTGGTGACTCTCAGCTGTAATATATATATATGCCTCCGAAAGAAAGCACAGTAGTGGCTCTCGTTGCAACGCAGAGTATCTATAACCCTTCGATACTGTGTTATATATAGAGCGTGGAGTATGACTCTCCATAGCGTGAGACCGACTCTTGGCTTGCGTACCTCTTATTTACGTTTCGAGTGTCGCTCAGTGATAGTACTCTTGGGAGATTTATACGATGAGCTTGTGCTCACTACACTTACTCCGAACGGAGAAAAAATACAAGTCCTGAAACTCCTCCGTTAACGATCTGTACAGAGCGAGGAGGTGCAATTTTCTCCGGCTACTTATTAAAATTCTCGGGTAAGCAACACCTTGATCGTTATCAGTTATCAGTTCTTATTATAATGCAGCGTTGTGTTGATTCTCTCTATCTTTTCTGTAATATACGCCTCAGTATTTTCTGATATAGGTTTCTCCTAGATTAACGCAGATTTTCTCTCAGTGCATGATGCATCTCGCATGGTGTAGGCTGGCCAGAAAATTTTCTATGTGTAATAAGAACTAGGACATGGGCTTTAGTTGATCGTCACCTAACAGGTCACTCACTCTTGTGTTCGTGCAGACGAGTATTGAACTGACACTTAAGTGAGATGCTTATATATATATTGTGAGAGCACGATTAACCTATGATTATGGTCACAACTCTTACATGTGGTTGATGATGCTTAGAAAAGCAACCTTTCTAGAAATTCGTGTATATATATGACGTGATATTACTTAAAAGCGTATTCAACAATGTCACTCTCGGCCTTCTTATATTCCCTCTATATCAATAATCAAATAATGCTCTCAGACACTCTCGTTGTTCATTTTATATATATAACCTCTCAGCCTGTTCTACGTTGCAAATATTAAATAATTCTCATATCATAAGTTTGTTAATAGAGGTTCCTAGTCCCGTTTTTGATGATAAGGCTTTTTAGCTCGGTGCTGACCCATAGTTAGCACAAATATGTATATAATATAAAATTCACTATAGGAACAATATTTGCCTATGATTGCAGACATAATCATGAAAATAATGAGAAGTGTTCAGAGTACATCCCAAAGAGTACGCCTTGCCAAGCCAAAATTCGAGTTTTTTTGAACACTATTGAGA
>JABUQX010043495.1:42500-45000 GCA_015478945.1 Trachelipus rathkii | reverse complement strand
TACTATCCAAATTTATGACTTCAGATATTCTCTTCGGTTGATGATTTTCCATATGTTATGAAGTGGCTTTTGTATTTAATGTTTTTGGTAAACTACCTAGTTTTATTTTTTTGTGGCTTATTTTACACTCTATTAAAGATTTTTGTAATATAAAAATTCTTTACGAAGTGAAATCTTTGGGATAAAAGTTTCTGAGCTTAATAAAGTTTAATTTTGTGAGAAAGCTGTAATCAATTAATAAGTAAACCTTTATTTATATAGTATATATATATATTATCGTTAATATATATATATATTATTATATAATATATATATATATATATATTATATATATATAATATTATATATATATACTATTATATATACTTATATATAATATATTATATATATATATATTATATAATATATAATATTATATATAGATTATATATATATATTTATATATATATTATATATATATATATATATATATATAATATATATATATATATATATATATATTATATATATATTCTGGAGTTAATTTATCTATTTTCTAAAAAGATTTTATATTGAAAGTTATTATTTACAAGTCATTATAGTTAAAGAAAGGTTCATGAAATTCCGGTTTCGCCGAATTTTTTTTGTGATTCCGGCGAATTCCGGTTCCGGCCGGAACCGAAAATTTCAGTTCCGGTGCACCCCTAATATATATATATATATATATATATATATATATATATATATATATATATATATATATATATATATGTTTATGGTTATCTATATTATAGAAGGAAAAAACCCACATATATAAATAAATAATAAATTTTATAACTTAGTATATGTGGGGTTTTTCCTTCTATAACTTCTGACACGTTTAGTGTGTCCTGCCACCAAAAAGAAAATATATATATATATATATTATATAATATATATTATTTATAAATAATATAGTATATTTACTCATTTCTATCTCTATATTTTTATGCTACATATATATCATATATATATTCACAATATTGTGTGTGTGTGTGTTATGTGTGTGTGTGTGAATAAATTTTTACTTGTTTTTTTTTTTTTTTTTTTACGACTTTCTTTCATGATCTCGATTGAACCTATGAAATTGGGGAAAATATCAGCGTCAAATCGAAGGAGTAGAGGTTAGGCATTAGAGAAGATGATAACTGATAAAAATAATTCTACCTTTCCAGCATACCTTGTCCATAAAAACGATGGAACCAGTTTCAGCACATATGTGAAAACAATTTACATGCAGCCAAATCCGGAATATAGATCCTTGTACAGTTAGATTATCTGTGGGATAATTTAACATCCCTCAGTTTAATTAGATCCAAACCTCTTGACGTCACTTAATCGCAACATAATGAAATGATGTTTGGAGTAATTGTTTATGCTTTCTATCAAACGAAAGATCGTTGACAATATTGTGGCAGCTTTCGACTTTTTTTAAAGGAATTATAGAAGCCCAAACTCTTAATCTCTGAACGACGGTCGCATTTTTCAACAAATTCTCTTTTTCATCTTATGCATCCTGTAAATAAGTTTATTGATATCCTTCTTCCTATAATGTTTATTGCTGGATTAACATAGATATAATTGGCAATGAAGAATGAAATAAAAGAATGTTTTTCCTTGTTCGTCTTCCTCAGCACAGCTGGACTGGCTGTTTCTTTATTATTATTATTATTATATTATTATTAATTATTATTATTTATTATTATTATTATTATTATTATTATTATTTTATTATTATTATTATTATTATGTATTATTATTATCATTATTATTATTATTCTTATTATGTTATTATTATTATTTTATTATTATTATTATATATTATTATATTATTATTATTTTATTATTATTATTATTTATTATTATTATTATTCATTATTATTTATGTATGATATTCATTATTTTATTTTAGGTATTATTATTATTTTTATTATTTTTATTATTTTATTTATTTTTAATTTTTATTATTGTTATTAATTATTATTATTATGGATTATTATTTTATTATTATTATTAGTTATTATTTTATTATTATTTATTATTATTATGATTATTATTATTATTATTATTATTTATGATTGGTATTCTTATAATAATGATTATTATTAATGTTTATTATTATTATTATTTATTGCTTATTATTATCTATTATTCATTATTTTTTATGTATTATATATTTATATTTTTTAATATCGTTCTTATTATTATTTTATTAAGTATTTTACATTAATTATATTGCGATTAATTAATAGTTATTAATAATTAATTCATAATCCTCAAAATATAATAAATAATACATATAATTAATAATAATAATTAATAATAATAATAGATATATAATAATAATAAAAAAAATAAGAACAAGATAATATAAAAAAAAAAAAAACAATAAAAATAATAAAATAATAATAATACTAAAAATAATAATAATATAATAATAACAATAATAATAAAATAATAATAATAATAATAATAATATAAT
>JABUQX010043495.1:32500-37500 GCA_015478945.1 Trachelipus rathkii | reverse complement strand
TAATATATATTATATTATATATATATAATTATATATATATATTGAACGCAATGTTTTTTGGCTCGAAAAAATCTGTAAGTGTAGGAAGTTTTGTTAGTATACCCAGATTTTACAGTGTTACGTTAACAAAATTATAATAAACCTAACTTTATGAGGCTCATAAACAGAATTTAAACAAAAAGAAAATTTCGTGTAATTACTAAATTTATAGCTAGAATTAGATGTTGGTGGCAGCGCTGTTTTTTAGGCTTTTACCATAGGGAACGAAAATTATATTATACTATATATATATATATATATATATAATTATTATATTATTATATATATTTTATATATATATATATACTATATATAATATATATTATATATATATATAATATATATAATATATACAAAACAAAAACAAGTTATTTGAAAGGAAATAAAAATAACAAAAAACAAATCTATTATTTCGGTCAGAATCCGTAATCTCAACTTTTATTTCGAAACAATATATATATAATATATATATATATATATATATTATAATATATAATATAATATATATATAGTAATTATTTAAATATATTACTTATAGTATAAGTATATATATATATACAGATATTAGTATATATAGTATTATTAATATAGTATACTATATATATATATATATTATATATATATATATTATAATATATATATATATATATATATATATATATTTATATATTAGTATTATATACTTATATATATATAACACTACTCTTAAGATGTTTCACTGACGCTTTTTTCCTAATTTTTTTAAGTCATGAGCTACTAAAAGATACCTCTAAAATTTCATCATCTAAGTCATTTTAGTAACATGATTTAGGGATCTTGCCATTATCTGTTTCCAATTAAGCTTAATCATTTTACTTTAAATAACTTACGTTTACGAACAAAATGTATGGTGGCAGAAAGATTTTTTTTTTAACCATGCAAAGTGAAATAAATTATAAATATAAAAATAAATTACGTTAAGTAAGATTATGTTAGATTACATTAGTATACATAGATTTAAACCTTTTTTTTTAATATTTTTAAAGGTGTGAAGATCTTTTATTGCTATACTTTAAATTTGACTCTACACAATTTTATTTCACTTTTATGAAATGTGTTCGAATTTATGCAATCGATATGTATATGGATGTGGAGGCAGATAACAGACATAGATAATCTAATGATGGTTTATTAAGCCAAAAGCAATAACCAAACGCGATAAATAGTAAATATGTGGAAAGACAACTCGCTAAGACATTTATCACAGTGTATGTAGATTTTGTAGTTGTTAACTGCAATATTTTTATTGCTATGTAAGCTCCATATCAGAGTAAACATAAAAAAAGAGTAAAAACTATATTATTTAATAAGCCATAATGTTAAGAACTGTTAAAGTTTTAAAAGCTGAATATTTTATTCTGCGGATGTTACAACCCATAGTTCCAATTATATATATATATATATATTATATATATATATATATAAATATATATATATTATTTATATTTATATATATATATATATATTAATATATATATATATATATAGTATTATATAGATATATATTTAATATATATTATATATAATACAATATATATATATTAGGGTGACCGCAGTGATAAGCGGAGAAAAGTATTTCCCTTTTTTTGTCAACGGCACCACAAAATGGATCTTCAGAATTTTCGATAGCAAAGTTTTTGAGCACATATGGAGCTCTAGTTAACCCGTTGCCCGCTGGGCGTTCAAAGTTTTAAAAAACTCGAATTTTTGGCTGGCTAGCGACGTCTTTGGGCTGTATCTCTGAGCTTCTCATATTTTCCTCATGATGTATGTCTAAAAAATGGCATAGGGCAATATTGTTCTAAGTAATTTATTATTATATACATATTTGTATCTACTTATGTCATCGAACCGAGCATAAACAGCCTTTGTCGATCAAAACGGGGAGTAGGAACCTCTATTTAACGAACTTATGATATGAGAATTATTTTAATATTTTTCAAAGTATTGAACTTAATTATTGTTGATGATAAATGACAGAATGTTGTGTTGTACATTTTCAATGTATCCTTTTATAGGAAAAGAGAGCTGACTATATGCATTGTTTCATTCTTTTAAGAAGGATAAAAATAATGAATTATCTATTCTAAAGGTTTGCTCAAGTGAATTTTGGCTAAACATCAGGAACGCTTTCGCGATTTGTGTACTACCTGCAAACATATTGTTTCTGCCCTCATATTAGTGAGGAATTATTAAAGTCTGTTAATTATTTCATTACTCGTTCTGCCACATTCGATTAACGCTTAAGTGACTTCACAATCCCAATCTTCCTTAAAAATGAAAATTTTCTGGCCACTTACTGGGGGGTTCTCCTGAGAAAATTGCGGGTTAATCTAGAAACGTTCAAAAGGAAATTCATGGGTTTCTTGGTAATTAAACAGACTAACCTGCAATTAACAGTTCTTCAATGGTGGGTCTTTTCGAAATTGGGGTTCTACAATTCTGAATTTTCTTCCAGTTCCGGTGTCATTGTAGACTTGGTTCGCATTTCCGTTTTGCTTCGTCTGAAATTGCGGGATCAAAGAAACGAGTATCTTACAATTCTGATCGAACTGACCACAAATGGTTTTGAGAATTTCACGCAGGAGCTCTCACTCGAGATATCTTTGATCAATTCATGATAGTCAACAAAACTTCGTAAGGGTAAAGTCTTGTTGGAGGCCAAGTGTGCTTTTGTGGGCATTGAACCAAGGCTTTGCAATTACACTCTACTGAGAAAAAAATACAACAGCTTCTAGGCACGTTGCTTCTTTCATGACTACATTTGTTGTCCGCGGCAATAGGAAATTCTCAGACAATAGATGGCCTTGGCCATCCACCTGGCAACTGATGGCACCTTGAGATTTAAATTCCACTTCCGTTCCATTAATTCTCCTACAAACACTAATACCAATTGTATTAGCTCCTTGTAATCGTCTCTGGGTTGTGATTCCGCAGTTATGTTGGCAATTACTTTAGAGTAGATGGTCTATTTCACAATTTCGGTTGAGGTACCGTAGTCAATGTTTTTGTGAGCTTCGCGCTATGCAGTTTTGGGGATTCTTTGAAGTGTTGTTATATTCGGGTTGAGGCCCAGTTGTGTGATCCCGAACTTACATTCGAAACACTCTCAACTCGACTTCAGAATTATAATGGCGCAAGCTAGTTAAAGCAAACTCTCTACCCAAGATAGTTTATCCAAAATTGCACAAGCCCCTTTGAGCCTTCCTGTGTTTGATACAGGTGTCGAAACACATTGCCTTGATAGTATGGGAGACACCCATCTCGAGGACACTCATAAACAGCCCTGGCTTGTTCTTCACCAGTGCTTATGTCTGCTACAGCGAACTCCTAGCAGTTGTTCATTTTCACCACAAGAAATTAAAACCAGCTGATTTCGGTTTCTTTCTGCTCTGACTTTAAAACGTTGGTAGAAGTTTTCGCGTCCCAATGAACCTCCAACAAACTTCCTTCTTGGTAGTATAAATTTGTTCTAAGATTTTGTCAGTGTATTTTTCTGCTGAATACTTTTGCTTTCATGGATTGGGTTTTGACACTTGTGAATCTCAGGATTCTCCAAGTGGCTTCTATGGTACTATGATGTATTGTGTGGGATTTCTGTTCAAGATACCTTTACAGTAACACCGATCCAACAGCAGACGATAGTTCATGGTTAAAAATTCCCTAACGCACGCTCATTCTTTTTGCTATGTATGAGATGGTCCCAGAAGCTCCTCGGCTTTCTTTGAAAGTACAAATGTCCATTGGCGCAGAACATCCTCGAATCTTCATTCCATGTGGTTTTCCTCATCACTCACTGTCCTCATCTTCTTCATCATCAGTCTTAAAAAAAAAAAGAGAAGAGAAAGGCCAAACTTATTATGATAATAGTTAAGTTACGTTGCTTATTTTGTTTTGTTGGTGCTTTTGTAAAAACTAACAATAGAACCAGGGGACTAACGTACCTAGCAAAAGATCAAGTAACGAAGATCAGTATTCAAAAACTAAAGAATTTAGCCATATCTGTGGAATAAACATTCCGTTTGAAGTGCTAGGTCATTTTCGCAAGATCCTTTTTGTGTTTTTTTTCTTCAGCTCGAGCTAACTTCAGTCAACTCCAAGCATCAGAGCCTTGGCCGACCCTGACCCTTTTCCCTTTGTTTCAAAAGAAACTCCTTGTCTTCTGATTTCATCATGGCCAAGGCATCTTGATGGGCGATATCAAAGATATCATCTACCTTTGAGGCGAACTTTTTGATTTTGTTCTTTGAACTTCTGATTGTTTATACTGGTCATTTTGTACATTTCTCCACTCTGCGTGAAGTTCTATCAATTTATTAAAGCATCCCTTTCACATGTTTTGTAGGCGAATCCGAGTTTTTCCCAGAAAACCAAGAACTATCTTGCTTTGGTAATTTTGCTGAATCTCTTAGATCAAATTTCACAAGTACGCAAAGTCAGACAGTGGCCAAAAATGAACGAATGGAGGGCAATTTACAACCGGTTATTTGGTGAGCCGGATAGCCTATCAGTGAAAATTTTATCTTGGTCTGCTTCTTATTGGGGGGGGGGGACAGACGGTGGAAGCCATTTCTTTTACTATTTGTATGTTAATCTGGAAAAAATAATAAAATACATTACAACGAATATTGGTTTTGGAAATTAGATGTGTAAAATTAAACAAAACAAAAGGAAATAAAAAAAGGTCTCCTTAAATCTAAATTTACATGAAAATGATGATATGGTGATATAATGATGATGAGGCTGTTATAGCTGGGTTCGACTAGAGACAGTAGAATAAGAATATATAGTAATATAAATTAGTTTACGAGATAATATTGCCTAATTTGGACATAAATCATGGAAATAATGAGGTTCCGGAGATACATGGCCCAAAACGTCGCTAGTCTGCCCAAAAAACGCGTTTTAAAATGGTAACTTTG
>JABUQX010043495.1:0-12500 GCA_015478945.1 Trachelipus rathkii | reverse complement strand
ACATTTGATGTCGAACAAGCAATGTCAGTTATTGCTCTATGTTAAAGATTAAGATACATCTCCACATACATTCTACAAAATACAAGAGGAACCTCGACATGTTGGTCTACTACTTATTATGCCTGCTTAGAAAGCTGAATATGTTTATCACACCCACATTCATCCTGTTTTAAGAATTGCACTCATGACGTCGGTAATAGTAGTGATTGTGGATAGTTTTGAAGCAACGTTTTATGTTCTTTTTCTTAAACTATTTTAGATTTTTTTTAATTTCTTCTTCGCTGACTTTAATCGACTCCGTGAAAAATAAAGGGAAATTTTTTTTTGTTGTGCATCTTGGGTTTAAAAACGTTGTTTTGGATTCCAAGTTACAACTCTCTCTGAAATAGGACCTTTTGTTAATTGCTTTTAATATCGTCCCTCTCATAATCTTCCTTAATTCATTGTCTTAGGATATTAATACTAAAATTCTTTTACTAAAATTAATACTAATACTCTTCAGAGTGGTTTCGAGAGGAATGACTTCTGCTTTTGATAATGAATTTGCAAATTATCATAACGATATCTTGAAAGGGTTGGAGTACAGTAATATAGTTGGTTAGAGTAGAATTGTCAATAGATTTTAAGATATTTCTTTTATCATTAGTAGTCAGATTCATTAAGTTTTTGCATCCTTATCATTATTTGTAGAGTGTTGCTCCATCGCGTGATAACGTTATGTATTACTGAATGTTGTGGAAGATTTATTCTGGCCTGTATTTTAATTAGTTCTTCTTGAGTTATTTTCGAATGATTAAAGTATGCCGTAATTGACCTACATTTTGAGAGAATTTTGCTTACTGATATTTGAGTTGTCGTACCATTTAAATGGCAAGGTGTAGTTGGTGACTGAAGGAGTTTGGGTCATTCAATCAAAAATGAGACCGAACTATTTTATATATTGGCACCATCATCTCCTATGATGCAGTGAACATCATTTGGTGATAGGTTTCATTTCTACAACATTCCATTAAACATGCTACTAATTTATTCATATGACGTTTCTATCTTTCATATAATGAGAGAGATCTATGTTTTCATGCTTAAACTGATTGAATTTATAATTTCTCTTAAAATTTTAGTATTTTTAAATGGGGACAAAAGAGTTTTTGTGTAGGATTGAGTGACTGAGGAGTTTTTGTTGACGATTTCCAATTCTCTAATTACTGGTAATTCATAGTCATTTATGTCCAACCAAGACAACAGTTAGATCATAATATATATTAATATTATATGGATCATCCAATCATCTTACCGTAAATGATGTCCAGATGAACATCGCAGGACTTTCTATAATTAAATCATTTTCAATCTTTTCTGATCCTACATCACAAAATATTTATAGTGTTATTCATGTTCTAACTCACTTTATATCCTCGTATTGATTAGGACGATTTTCAGTATGTTGTTAAAGTTAATATTTATAGGTATTATATTCATGTTCTAACTCTTTTATCCTCGTACCATCAATAAAAAAGAATTTGGATTCGAGATCTCTCCTTCAATCTGTACGATATTCCTGCTACTTTGTCAAATTCAGATTTCGACTAAACCTTTTTCCTGATGATTCTCATGCTCATGTAACAGGTCAATTATAATACTATTATTATTATTATTATTAAATTATTATTATTAATTGAGATCAGAACATTTTATTGAGTCGATTAGACCCTAGGTAGTACATTATTATTATATATTAATCATCTATTTATTAATATTTAATAAAATTATTAAAGTATTTAATAAGATAGCTAATAGGTCTTGAAATAATACTGGAAAAATATATTATATAAATATATTCATGTTATTCTGATAATTATTAATTAATAGCTAATTAATAGAATAATACCTAGTACGTAATGGGTTTATCAAGTCTGCTGGTGACCTGTAATACTATCAATGAAAGGGTGGGTATTCAACCTCCACTAGAGGTAATTAGTGGAACGTCCGATTATCTCCTAGCGTCACTATTATCGATATATACCTATTGTTGATTTATTTGTAGCGTAAAGTAACTATAGATAAGAGAAATGTGATTTTCAGAGCCTCATAAAATTATTAATAATTTAATATCTAAATTTGTCTGAATATATAATTATGAGTATATATATATTAGTTTTGAAGATAAAGTATAGTATATATAATATACGTACGAGGAGAGAAGCTTAACGTCTCAGCTCGATTTTTACGCGCAGCGCGGCTACTAGTATAAGCCCCCTGCACCTAAACACATAAAACACTACTAAACATTACACTACTATAAACTACAAACTCACGCTTAATATTTAAATTAATATTTAATTATATTATAATTATTATTTAATTATTATTATTATATAATCTAATTATTATATTATTCATTATTATTATTTATTTATTACGATAGATATTCGATAATCGCGAAGGGAATCGATATATGATAGTCGAATAAACGATTCCTATGTAAGGACAATCGTTTCTATATCGTACAACTATCTGGCTCCGTTGATTCTTGGCTATTTCATTGCATCTGAGTCCATATTATTTAATATCTTATAGATGTTAGAGGTTATCGTTATTGTGGTTATTAAAATAATATTGGTAGGTCATATAATGTATTTCCTCTTAAATTAATGTATAAATACAATACAACTCGAAAAGTTATTAACGTAGCCCCAGAGGTTTACCTTCTAGAAAAGAGCAAGGTACCTACATCCACCCCTATATAACAAATTAATAATATTAAATTGATTAATAGAAGTATGATCGTGCAAAATTTATTGAAGAATAGATTGCTATTTTATGGGAAAATAAAGAAGTCTAGTTAGGCAGAAACTTGGCAGTCATGTGATGAAAACTTCTATATGGACATTGTTAATGCGTCATGTCTGTCATAAAGATTTGGCACTCACTTCACTTACTTTGGGCTTAACTTCGGTTTGGCGATAGGGCTTCCGCTGTGCTATGCCGGTGCTGGGCGGGTGTACGTAAGTAACGGGGTAGTTTTTGTTTAATAGGCATATATACCAATAACGATAGATTGTATTTAAAATAAATATATGTATTGTAATTGATCCGGATAATTAGACAATTAATTGATTTAAAAGGTGAAGGGTGGCTTTCTATGAGCAAGTACTCTCTTCTCCTCTAATATGAGCACCGAAGGGGTATTTGAGCTGATCATAACAGGTTCTCTCGTGTTTGGAACGATGCACGAGTGGAATGACGCGCTCTTCCGCAAGTGCAGAAACAGACAATAGCCCATGTGCAATCCGACGACGCGAAATAACGTTCGCGTTTGCGCGCGCGAGGATTTTTTTTGCCTTACAGCTGAGGCAAGAACACGTACGCAGGAGGGGAGCGAGAACAGCGGGAACTCTGGACTGGGGAGCGCGCTGATATAGCCGCCCTCTTGCTGCGTTTCCGTTGACCATATATAGACTCTCTGCCAATCAAGTAATATATGGAGATTACTTGTCTCATCAACATGATGTGAGGATGTTGCTCGCTTGTAATATAATTTTTTTTAGATTGTTACAATTTAATTTAGTTGATTAATATTTTTTATAGAACACAGGTGTACGTAATATACTTTAACTTACATCGCACACATCAATGACACACTCACACTACAACAACCAACAACACATACACAACAATAACACTCACAACAACATTCAACAACACAACATTAAAAAAAAATTATTACGTTAAAGTAATAATCAATTACTTAGCTCAAATGAACCCCTGTCACATCAAAAAAAATATCCTTTGGGGACTCATAAATTAGAAAATCATCACATACAACGATCATACTTACGACCACTATCAACAATGAAATCAGATATAAATGAATAATTAATAATAATAAAGATGGATAATAATAATATCAAATGATAATAAAATATAATTAGCATAGATAATAATAATAATAAATATACATGAAAAAATATCATAATAAATATATTAATTAATAAATAATAATATATTACCGAAAACTCACTAGTCGACTGTATTAATTCGGTGCACTTTCTTTAGATGATTAGAACTAAATGTCTCAAAGCTCCAGACTTACAAAAAACACTAATAACGTACATTATCAAGAGGGACATGATAAACTAAGTTTCTCATGGTGTACTAACATAGGATATTCTTTTTTCCAATAACAGAACATTAACTTACTATTACACTTGAAACATCCATACCACTATAGTTTTATATATTTATACTAAAATACTATAAATGTCATTAATCATGATCCTACAGGAAGACTACAATTAAACTATTTATTACATGGAAGACAGATTTCAGCACCATAAGTAATTATCTTAATATATTGTATTATATTTACTCAGAGACTCTAACATGCTCAATTTCCGATAAGTAAGTCGTATAGTACATAAAATATATATATACTTAAACCTGATAGGTCATATTCATAAATCCATCATTTTTACTACGTTGCATTATTATTCTAGAGTTCAACAACGAACTAATGCTTAAAGGGTCTTTGACAAAGATGATGTTGATAAAAATGCAGATTTGCATTTCCAACCTGGATGAGTCAGTATTTAATATTAGTATCTTACATTATAAAGTAAATAAGTTTTTACAGCGAATGAGCAATAACTGATGCTCCTCTATAATCTATCGGGCAAACTCACATGTTTTTTATGGTGTAATAATTATATTTATGATCGATATTATCATATTACCATGAGTACTATTTTGAATTTATTGATTCCTCGAAGATATGGCAACTATCTTTTTAAATAGATATGAGACTTTTAGGTCAGTTTTTCATATCATAAAACTAAAAAGTAAACACAGTAAAGAAAATGGAAGAAGTCTGAACAGAATGTAGAACTCTATATATATCCTCAATTATAACTGGTGATATACATGTAATGTTAGTACTAATTACGCATCATATGGGGTTTCCAATATTTAATACGAGCTAAAGGTTTATATGATTGTTTCGGAGATCTGCTTTTTAAAGAAATTATCAGTATCGCGGTGCCACACGCAACTATCTATTCCCTTGAAACGGTTACATCACTAGACCACTAGACAGAGTTGCTGTCAAAATTCTCGGTTTTCTGATTATAAATCAGGTCAGAATATAGTATGCGAACGATACCGTAACACTAGATATGGTCGATCGATTATAACTCGAGTTCCTATTTATCCAAGATTAAGGCTTGTCGATAATCTTGATCGAAATATCCTCAACGATTATGATTAAAAGGTACTCTGTCATTGCTATGGACAGGTCCCTTCCAATGTGAGAATATAAGGTAAATATATCTAAGCTATTATTTTGTTCTTACACAGATCATATGTTTATTGCGGTTTGATGATTATGATGAGCGATCAATTTTCGTGATATAGTATTACGATAAAATCAATAGTCGAGCTAAAATGACATGCACTCAGCTACGGGATATCATACATAAGGTTTTGCTACGACTGTAGATAAGAGCAATTAGTGCAGCAGGTGACGGTTATGCAGGATACGCTTAGATGATAGATCCAGCGAGAGGTCAGAATGGGACATACCTGATCAAGCCAGTGTAGGTCGGCAGAAAGATCAGGCTAGTTTTCGTGACTCTAAATTTATTAAGATATATGATCTGTCAGTGTTGCACGTAGCTTGCGTAGTAGTATGAAGGTGTTGCTTAACATGATATCGCTAGTGAAAAACGCAACCGCTCGGGTATATTTTGGGATTATTGAGATTCGATCTCTCACTCAACACTCGTCGATATTGGGAGTAGCTACGCGATAGCAGCATCGCTGAAGATAGTCAATGTTAGGCTATATGTTCGACGGGCTACCGAACCGCGAGAAGGAGTACATTCGAATCCTTTCAAATATAAATAATAGTTATATTTTGAGTAATATTATTTTATATAATCGTATTTTTGATCACTAAAAAAAAACAAACTTATACAACAACAATATCTATACAACTATTACTTGATAAGAACAACAAATAAACAACACGATTAAACACGCTAACAATCTATAACGGATAACAAGTTTACTCAAACGCATGATATCAAGTGAGATCTTATAAATACGGCCAGTCGAGAAGGTGTAGTAATCTCTTATTAAACGATCAACCATTAGTCGATAGGAATTATGTGATTCTTTGTGTGTGGATATTAACGATACTTCACTTATCGAGCAATATTAAGCATGACTTAAATCCGTTAAAACATTAAGTGTTTTCCAGACATATAATATAAAGTGTTCTTTAAACAATAGCTACTGACCTAGATACTAAGTTAATAAATTAGAATACATATCTTAATAACTTAGTTATAATACTAATACGAAACAATACGTTGACGCAAAAGCAGCCACTGTATAGGATAAATACTAGACTATTTGCAGGACCTTCGAACTTCTGTTAACATACAGTGTCGACACAGCTATTAACACTAGTGAGTGTTAAAAGAGTTCGAGGCGAAAAGCGGTCTTACGGAGCAATTGTTTTCATTCTGAAGGAAGCTGGAAAAATACGTTACCAGTCAAAATTATCCATAGGCTATTTGTTAGTTATAGAACATCACCCAAGCATTGGTGCAGCGTTGTATTGTAGAGCCGACGTGCTTGTTTTTGATATATTACAAATAAACGCATACAAGAGATTTATAAAACGAATATATGCGATTGGAGAAACTGGAGTGCTCGTAACGGACATTCAACAAATCAACAGGAACTTCTGTCATTTTGTTTTTCGGGAGTGAGCTACAGCATACGGAAATAAGCGAATATGCAATCTCATCGAAAGATTAGCTCATCATGTGAAGGCGATTGAAAAAAACTTCTTCGGCACCGCATGAAAATATGAGGAAACGTGGGCAAAAACAACAGGATATGCAACCACCTTAAAGGCCGCTGATTGTTAATAATGGACTTGATATTTATCTAATATACTTTATCTTGTTTATATTTTTATTTATCTCGAGCATGTTACATACTTTACAAATTCTTTCGAAAGTGTACAGATTTTCCTTATACATACACTATCTGAATGCTATGAATATATTGTGACGGTGGTTATCTATATGAGTACGTGATTGACAGGGATTAGGAGGGTAAGAGTGACAGACGCAAAGCCTTCTAGTGCTGCTTATTCTCATCCTAGGTGAATCAGGTGAATGGAGGGAACGAGTCATAGTACGTTGATGCTTGCGGAAGTGTAAGGAATGGTACGGTCTTGAAAGTAATGTATAGACACCGACGGGACTGAGTGCGAGAGTGATACCTTCGGAGATGGAGAGATTCTGTTGCGGTCGGCCGAAGATGGTTGATATCGAAGACGTACGTGAGATGGTATGCGCTGGTAGGGACGTAATGGACGGTAGTGGATAAGTTAGCACAGTTGCGGCGGGTAGGTCTTACGCGGCATGAAGTAAGATACTGAGATGGATTGAGAGAACGGAATGTGCAATGAAGATGAGCACGTAATAGGAACTGATCAGGACTGATCGGTGAAATCTTCTTCATGTGCATGTGTATGAAAGGGAATTTGTGCGATATCGATCTTTGGTTGGCGAAGTTGTTGAACGAAAGAATATATGAGGAAGATCCATCGTGTAGTCATGGTAGGAGCTATGTGAGATACTGATATTATGAGCTCGATCAATATGATCTTCGAGGGATTGCTATCATCTTATATGTGTTCTGAGAGATGGTAGAGAGTCTCGAGATATGATGAGCGGTTACCACGAGAGTGGATCCGAGAGAGGATGAGGTGCATGTATCTTAGTAGGTAGTAGTTGAGTCAGTATAGCGTTAGTGATAAATGATTATTAGATTAGATTACATCTAGTAGGGATAGAAGAGCAGATACGCTTGTAAATAAGTAGCGGAATGATAGGGTGAGTAGTAGGTAATGTAAACAGGCAGGATGCGGATGGCCTGGGGCCATATAGCTCACAACTCTTCCTGGAAAAGATTTAAGTTGTATGATCGAGCTTACTGTGTAATAAATCTATTTTATAAAATATTGTTTTTCCGGGCTCCCTTCGCTACTCTGAGTCTCCTTGTCTGAGGCTCTTGAGTTTTCATTCGCGTTCGTGAGAAAAGGCTTTAAAAATACCATTTATCTACATGTATCAGTAATAAATCATTTTTTCCATAGGGGGGTGTATATCGCATATAGATGTACGGTAGATTATTAATCTTCATGAACTCAATAAATAGTCCTGATTATATTATAATCACTATGGTAGTACAATGTATTATCACATAGAAAATAAGTTATAATTAGACTTTAACAAGATAATGTATTATTAATTAAACGTCTACCATTTACATATTTAGATCATCATATAAACTGACAAACATGGCCAACTTATTCTTAACTTCTCTAGGTACATATAAATTACTATTAATTTACTCTATTAGATGGATTATAACTCTACCGAGGATATAACTTTGGTGTGTTAGCTTTTATCCTAATAGATCAATAGATGTAGTTTTTTGACTTCGTTTAACATGTAATTTTAAACTTTATTTAGGCACGCTATCATTAATTTAAGGTTTATCATAAATTTTAAGCTAGTAAAGATCCTATTCTTTAGTCATTAGTTCTTGATGAATAGATATTATGTACAGTATTTAGGAGGCATTGATGCTGGTCACTAAATTTTACTATGCAGATCGTATCTTTAATCATATGTTTGTAATGCAAGACGAGGACGCGGACACTCCATTCGAGATGCAGGTTCGAGATTATGTGGCCTACGCAAACACTGCTGAGATGTCCTCTTCGCGCACCGCAACGTATACAATCGAAGTGTTGGGAATAAGTCCGATATGATGAGGAGCGCTGTTTTAAGACTTATAAATGTCTTATTACCTATATACTCATTCAATTACAATTAATTAGAGTTTATATTTATACTACTGATGAGTCGATTCATATCCTATATATAGAATACTGCATCAGAGGTGTTATCATTTAAATAGCGTACAATATATATTTATATTATATTATAATACCCATAATTACTACATAATTAGTTTTGGAAATTCATTATATCATACCTGAATAATAGATAATGTACTACTATCTACGTAGCTTAGGTATATATTTACTTCATAGAACTTAGGATTGAGTAAGAGATATATATGGGTCTTTGGTAAGAACACATGACGCTGATTAATGCCTTATCCATATTGAAGAAAGACATATTCGTACATAGGTCTGAATGCGATTGATCCTCATGACACTTCAGCGCTGTGCCACGATGTGAAGTATCATTTGAGTCCACCTGCTGTTATGAAGCTCATATGTTGACACGTACATAAGCTCTTCTTACACTCACAATAAGACTTCATACAGTAGTGGCAAACTTATAGGCTAGGGCTACTGGATAAACAATTGAGCTCAGCTATGTGATACAAGTACACGCTATACGTCACTATATTTCATATAAACTGTCCAGTTTGTTGAATGAAGCATCTTGTGCGCACGGAGAAAGTGACTACACGCTCACAAGTATACATTCTGTGTAACCGATAGATAGCGTTAGGACTACACAAAGTGACAGATAGAGATGCTAGATGATCAGAGAGGTGTGGCGATCGTCGCTATGTCTCTTACTTCTGCACTACTTTTTACCTATCATATACGTCTTCTTCCTTCGTCGTAGTGAATGCTATATATTCATGGTGGCTTGCCTCAACTCGATGAGGAAGTGTAGTCGTTTTTACCCCTACCACGGCTACTGAAGTGGAAGTTCGGATCTATAGGAGAAGGTTATCGTGGTCTGAAATATCTAAAGTACTTGAGTCCATGATACCATCCATATTTTTGCGGGGGTCATTTCACATCTCAAGCTAACGACAACATTATTCACTGTAAAACATCACAAAACAACTTCTTTAACGGGAAACGAAGACAGCGATCATAAACATTATCTACAACTATAAACAAACCGAACACACCTAACAAAAGATACGGAACAGTACTTAACTAATATACTAAGGCTACTCTACGGGGGCCTAACATAACAAAGTTTTAAAAATCAAAACAAAACGAACCTATAAAAATTAACTGCATACAATTTTAGACGTCCCTGGACATCTTTAATTGTCTCAGGACAGCCTTTTGTCAAATGCAGCGATAATTTTGGCTAGATCGTGGCGATTTATGATCGCTAAATAACCACTCCCGGGTGGTTCCATTCCTCTATCTGATTCTCCAATCAGCAGCCATTCTTGCGCTTTTCTCTCGATAATGCATCGCAGTTGAACAGAAATTATAATTATGAGAAGGAATCTGCAGCAAATATTACAACTCCATATGTTAACATGTCATGAAAAAGAAATTCTATATCAATAATGCTTATATACAAAAATTAGTAGATTTAAGTTTTATTTAAAATCACCAGGATAGATGCGCTCTACAACAGTAGTACTAAAACCCCTGGTGATAAATAGTAGAATGATTAATTTTAAAACTATCAAGGAAAGCTTAACCCAGTGGAGGAAAGTAAGAAAACGGTTGATATAGCTCTCTAATAATATTTTAAAAGATAGATTTAGCTGGAATGACTCTCGGTCAAATCATTTTTGATGGAGAAACAATACTTGGATCGAATATTTGTTGACTTGATATATCATAGATCTCTCACGTGAATGGAGACGGCCTAGGTATTCACGGATGGAAACAGGAATCAACAGACTATTCAGACTTTTAATTTTTCCAAGAAGGTTTAATTCATATTTGATAACAAGTTTAGCGGTCTGGATAATATTCCACTGATCCTAGCCTGAATGCAAGTTCCTGCTGGTACTATTTCTCTTTTGCATCGGATCGAATTAAAGTTTGATAAAGTGAAAACAACATTAGTTCAAGAACGGTTTCGAATACGAAAAAATCCATACAAAGTATCAAAATGGATTATATTTAAAATTATTTTACTATGATTTTTTTTTATATGATGTATTATTTGGTTAATTTAAAATTGAGTTTTTATTCTATGTTATCTTTCTGGTTACACTTGCTATGTTTTAGACTTGTATATATATAAAATAGTTTAACTATTATTCTTGGTATAAAAAAAAAAATTATTCATATATATATTTGCCTTTACCATCATTTCAATAAAATGAACTGAAATTTTAATATTTTTATGTCATTGTGAATCATGGAGGCTAAGGAAGCGGTCGGATAAATATTACTTTGATGGTTCAGAACACAGACAATAACAGTTACGGGGGATATTTTTTCAAGGTTTGCTTCAAGATTTTCCTTAAATTAGTAAAAAAGATTGAAAAAAATTTAAAGGGGAGGATGCTTTTTACCCTTCATAACTATACGAAAAAATTGTCCTACACGGAAAACTATAAGCTCACATCTTAGATAGACGTATGGCACTAGACTTGCACGTTGATAAAATAATAAATCTTTATAGATGTAGTTTGAATACATATATAATATATTCTTTTTGTGAAAGATGTATATTCCAGATACTTATGGTTAAGGGGTTTATAAGAATAAAAATCAAATGATTTGTTGCTACAGCAGTCCGAGAAATTATAAATAAGACGATCGACAGATATCCCAAAAATGAATTGGAACAGATAATGGGTCGAATTTTTTAGGGGTAAAGTTTCACAGAAATGAGTTACTAGAGCTTGAATATTGGGGTATACAACACATTTTACGATTGAAATAAGCGCAATAGTTGAAAGAGTACAAAGACTTATAAAGATAGAGATGCATAAGGTATTCCCGAAGATGAATCACTTTAAATATATAAGATAAATACTACAGGACTTGCTTTACCTCTTAATAATCGTCTCATCATAAAGAACAACTTCAGAATACCCTATATGAGATCGGTCAAGCAAACCCTTTGTACCTGTTCACCAAGGGAGATAAACAGATAACCAGAGGTATTAAAGTAGGACGATATCGTGAGAAGCTATCCAGGATGAATGAAATCTCTCAGAAAAGTGGGTATGAAGCTGGATGGTTCCGAGAGAGTTTTTAAAGTAGATAACTATGACGAATTCGCCTAGACAAGTTAAAATTTCTATCTAGAGGATTTAGACGGAGAAAGAATAAAAGAGATATCCATAATAAAGCAAGAATACAAGAAAATCCATTTATGATTTCTGAAGTCTCATGAGTATTAGCAAATAGAAAGAAATAATATGGATCATAAAGGGGAAAGGTCAATTTAGACCAGTACTTCTTGGTCAAAATGGGTAGCGTTACCCCATGACGTTTTACAGTTATATAATCCAGCCGATATAGAACACTGTAGTTCGTTGGGAACATGGAGAGTGAAGCATCATTTCTATTTAGTCTGCCTCAGTCGGCTTATGGATCTACATCCTGCTAATAAAATATCAGCCTATACAACTCAATTATTGAGCCCTATAACTTTTGATCGAGAAATGTATGAAGCAGGTTTAAGTGAAATAATTCTCGACGCCCGCAGGTATAGAAG
>JABUQX010043494.1:47500-66587 GCA_015478945.1 Trachelipus rathkii | reverse complement strand
GTAAGAATGCTTACACAATAACTCTAGCACAGGTTTTAGCGAATTACAAACGAACGACCCTGCGCTCAAATATTTCAACATATATCAAAATGAATTCACTACAAGCTTGTCAGTTGATAATGACAATTTACTGACTGAAGGTTATAAAATGTAAGACTTCCCGGAAGACAGGAATACCCATTAATAATGTTAACTGCGATTGGAAGAAAGATAATAAAATTCTATGTCAAAACTTACACTTCGAAACTGTTTAAACCAAATCCTTTGGCCGAGTCCCCCGTGACTATCCAATCACACTAACACGTTTAGATTCTCAATAACCTGTATGGTAACCAGTATCAGGCCTCCTGTTAGATGAGCTACCGCCTGTGCAATATTGCAGAACAAATCTATACTTTAAACTCACTAACTTATCCCTTTGAAGACCCTTCAAGTGGAACAACGTTTTGGCCGAGTTCTTTTACCCTATATGAAAACCGTTCAATCAGCAATATTTCTTATCAATGAACTCACCTGTTTAATGATCAGTGTTTTGATCATGAAACCAATGTCACTAGATTTTAAAATTATTACTACTAAAAAATTCAAATAACATGAGAAGTAAAATACGTATTGAACACTCAAGAACTATCAATACTGAGGAAAATGTCAGCAAATATTGTTAATAAAAAAAAAAAAAATAAAGCGTGCACTGTACTTACAAAACTAGTTTTTCATTAAATATGCGCTGTACATGTAGTTAGAATGTCCATTGGATTATCCACATACATGCGCCAGTAGAATATATCGCAGCAAGAGCACTAATTACCAATTATACGGCTTTAATGCTGCCGAAGCGGCTACTTACAAAATGTCTAATCCAGATTTTATAAAACTTTCGTGAACATGTAGTATCAATGCTCCGTTAGACATATCCACCACTACCCATGCGCATACGCAATATATACGCAACTACATACCTACAACCAATGACTATATTTTATGCCCTACTTACAACCCAACTAAACAAACACACAATACTTTATCCCCGTAAATTCTAATAGATTCCTCGCTCATTGAAATATATATCTATAAAATATACATAGAATAATTTCATGCTAGAATTGGAATAAATAGTAAACTAATTATTAAAGTTTCCTCAATGACCTTGGTGGAAATACCAAAACTCTACTGTAATTAAATGACTTTAGCATTTACATAAGGTATGTCGATTTATAAGTGTGCACAAAATTTACAGTAATATCAGCTGACATATAACACAGCTGTCTCTAAATGCAAAGATTGCCTATTAAGTGAATTAAACAAATGCTTTATATTTAAACAAGGAAAATGCGCTTTGACAATTTAACCTATATTAAAAATAAATAAATATCAAACTGTTAACGTTTTACATTTATTAGCACAATATTTGCACCACTTCAAAACAAATGGACAATGATACAAGAGTCTTACTGCCATTACACCTTATTAGCAACACGAACGTAATTTAGGCACCTTACAAGATTAACAATTTGAGACGACACTTGAGATCACAATGCATAAAATATTCACAAATTATAAACACAAACTAATTTGAAAACACTTCTTAAAATACCTTTATCTTTACTACAAAATAATTAGCAAAACTTTCCACATTGAAATTATCACAATATTATATTTTAAACATATAATACATTTACTTTGTAATAAAAAAATAATAAAACAATCACTACTTGAATATAAAATACGCAGACACTAACAAAAATAAAATTGATCGGATATAAGGCGTCAACCGGCTACCAACTAAATATACATCTCAGATTGGCAACAACAAAAGCAAAAAAGATCCAAAATATTCATAATTTTACGTATTTATCAAACTTCCAGTAGCTTAGATTACGCTTTATTAACCAATCATATCTTTTAAAACAAATTGAATGATGTTATAATTTATCAGTTAATCTTATGAAGTAACAATAATACAAGATATTTAGGTAAGGAACGTGTAAGATTTGTAATTTCTGTAAAATACACAACCTGCTCAAGAAATACTCCAATTTTCGTGAAAAACAAAAATATGACAAGACTAAGGCAACATGAAGATATTGCGCTTCCACTTATAAAATGCATTTATTCAATTAACTAAAGTATACTAGTATATTATAATCACTCTGTAATATATATAGTAAGACTGTGTACCTTTCAAATGCTTTCAAGAATATGTAATAATAGATAATAATAATAATAATAAAATAATAATAATAATAACTAATAGTATTAAAAAAAAATTAATAAAGCTTTTGTCCATAATGGCCATGATAATTCAGATTCCAAAAATTAAGCTTTAAAAAAACGAGTTTTCATTGGCTATTATTTACACTTAACAATTACAAACGATATTTACATTATTTTCAACTGAGCCTTTTGCAGCGTACATTAAATATATAACAAAAAAAAAATAGTATTGAAATACAATACTTAGCCTTTACCTTAAAATACATAAATAAAGTCATGTTATACAATGTAAATATCCTTTGCTATTACAAATATAATTATATATATATAGTATAATAGTTAGTTATCACTAAAATAGTTAATAATTCATAGTTTATTTTAAATTTTATATAGTTATAGTTTTATTTTTACTATCAATAATAATTGAATCATTGATATTATTAATAATAGTACATTATATTATTAGTTAAGGTTATGTTATGTTATATTTAGTAAACGCTATAAGTTCTACTGGAATATGAAATGTCACTTGAATCATGTCACTTAATGGAGTGGTATTGTTATGGAGCACAATCATCAAATGATATCTATATATAATATAGTATTATATAATTAGAATATATATATATATATATACTATAATATAATATTAAATATTAATATACTATATATATATGATAATTAATATTAATACTATATATATATATACTAATATATAATTATTATAAAATTAGTAAATATATTAATAGATATTATATAATAAAATGATTATAGGCCTACCAACCACTCAGGAATAAATAGTAATTTTTAATGAAACTCTTAAATCGAATAAGAATTCAATATCCCTGTATTTATAAAACTAAGAGCTCAATTTTATTAAAAGAGCACAAAATCAATAACAAATTAATATTTAGTAAATAAATATGAAAAGCTTATTATTACTAACTCCAACTCCACACCAGAACACATGTCTTACTAATAACATGGAAAAATAAACTTACCTGGTCTGCCGAGGCAAAATTAGCTACTAGCCTAAAGGGGTCTGACTCAACTAGTTTATGCGCGAGGGACTCTCGTTGGAAAGAATGAGTCAATGATTCTATATTAAATTATGAATTAAATAGTCGGTATAAGAGACTGATCAAGTTTGTATAACATTTTATTCATGGTTAATTATAATGTATGATTCATTAATAATATTATTACTCATTTCTTTCTAATGTAATTTAAATTGGGATTATTTAAAAAAAATGAGTGCTAATTGAGTCGGTCGGCAAATAAGGAAGTTGCCTATCCATATAGGAAAAGGAACTATTTTTTGACTCAGAGAAATAATAGTTGCCACCAATCGCTAATATTAAAAACGGGAATCGAGTAGAAATTTCAGTCGCCGGCTTATCAGTGAAAACATTGCACACACCACCACACACAGCTACACCACACACACAACACACACACCACACCACACACACACACACACACACACACACAGCACACACACACACACACACACACACACACACACCACACACACACACACACACACACTTACACACACACACCACACCACAGCACACACCACACACACACACACAACACACACCACACACACACACACAACACACACACAACACCACACACACACACACCACACACACACAACACACACAGCACACACACACACACACACACACACTAACATACACACAACAAACCACACGCACAACACCACACACACACACACACACATCTACACACACACAATACACACGCACACAGCCACAGCACACACACACACACACACAACACACGACACACACACACACACACCAGCACACACACACACCACGACACGACACACACCACACACACAACACACGACACAGCACACACATCACACCAGCACACGACACGCACGACAGCACAGCATACTACTACTTACACACCACCAACACACACACACACTAATCACACACACATTATCTTATATATGTATATATATATATATGTAATATAATGTATATAATATATAATATTATATAATATAATATGATATATATAATATATATATATTATAGGTATATTATATATATATATATAGGATTGGATACTGACTGTTTTAATGGTTTTTTGGGGTTCACAAAGGCAGAGGTAGGCGTGTCCTTTACTTTATGCCTGTATCCCCCAAAAAGCCGCAAACTCATAAGTTTGTAGGAGCCGACAATGTATCTTCCAGAGAAGTTATACTATATACTATATATATATATATATATATATATTATATATATAATATATATATATATATATTATATACTATATAATATATTATATTATATATATATATATATATATATATACTATTCACATCAGTATGTGTACATCCAATGAAGAAACATCAAATTGACCATGCATTGATAACTTCACTTTCATTGCTTCGATGACATCAAAAACGTCATCAATCCCTTTGGTAGCCCTACTTTAAATTGCATATAAATGAGGGAGTCTCGTCTTGTGCCTTATGCTCCTCAAAAATCACTTTGTCCTACCACAAAAATCAATTTTTATTTCCAATAAACCTAGCTTGGAAGATATGAATGAAATAATAATAATAATAATAATAATAATAATAATAATAATAATAATAATAATAATAATAATAATAATAATAATAATAATAATAATAATAATAATAATATTAATATTAATATTAATATTAATATTAATATTAATATTAATTAATAATATTAATATTAATATTAATATTAATATTAATATTAATATTAATAATAATATTAATATTAATATTAATAATAATAATAATAATAATAATAATAATAATAATAATAATAATAATAATAATAATAAAAAATTGGGCTTGCTTGGACAAAATCTTGATTTTTACTATTTGCGGATTAGGATACTTATTTTTAATATCCGCAGATTGCGGATATCTGATAATTTTAGGTATCAAGAGTCTAGCCACAGGTTTCTGATATTTTAAGTTACTAAAAAACATTTGACTAAAGATATATATATATATATATCATCAATCAATTAATCATTGTTACTATTATGATGGGGTGCTCTATTTATGGAATTTGAATGTACACAATTATGAGTGGTTGGGGTCCTCTTACACTGATCCAGAAGGGGAGTAGGTTGATCTGGAGTAACTGATTAAGGGACGTCACATGTTCTTGATGATCTCGACCAATACTAGTACACCCTTGTGAACTAAGCTTCACCACTTGTCATTCTATCCATAAATACCACATTTTTCATATTCGCAAATCTAGCACATCCTTATAACTCTTAATTTTAATGCTTTCTCTCCAACACCTCCATCCTAATATAAATAAGCGTATCTTCTGGAACTTTATTCAGATTGATTGAAGGGCTTTGAATTGCTTTACGCTAACCATCCCTGGATTGATTGCTTTAACACTGAAGACTCTTCGACTTCTGCTGATAAGGTGGTGGCCTGTAATCGCTGATGGGATAAGTAGGTTCATTCCTTCTACGTCTAATGTATCTTCTCAAAATCCTTGCTTCGATATTTTTTGTTCTCGCTCCATTAAGTCTAGAGAAAGTGGGTAGAAAATTTGTATGTCTAATATCGAGCTCACTAATTTTTATTTAACCAGAATACTGTAGTTGTTGAGATATTATTCGAACCAAAGTGAAAGTTCAGTAAACAAAAGTGCGATGAACTATTACTATTGGTTTTTCTACCGACAAATCTTTCTGTACTCTTGACAAAACATCTCTAATAATTTCCGCATATTTTCTTTTTCCCCTCTAATTTTCTTTGATGGTTTTCTCAATCTCAGTCAATATCATTAGTCTTCTCTTTTTTCCTAGGCGACTCCGGCATTCCTTCACCTGCTCCTTTTCCTCTCAGGTGACCAATGATTACATTTAATCAGGTGCATGAGCTCCTGAAAATTACGAACGTTAGGAAGAAAGAGACCGGGATGCCATTTCTCCGAGCTTTTGTGGAGGTGATTCTGGAGTTGACGTCGCCTAGTTTCAACTATATATTCTATGGCCCAGTATTAGCACTTTACCTCAGTGTTGGAAGCGTACACCTATCCAAACTATTCCGAATAAAGAAAGCTGGTCTTACCTATTTAACTTTAACATATAGCTCTCTCTTGTATTCTATCTAAGATCTTAGAAAAAACTTAAAAAATTCACTTAGACTATCTGGGAATCTCATTCTTCTTCCGACGCCAGCACGGCCACTCTAGGTCTCACATTGAAGAGATATATTTTCCTGGCTAAAATTTATGGTTTTCCTGCTTACCTAAGGAACTACTGGGAGACTTGGCGTGGTGGCGCTGACATTCAAACATCTGCTTCTGGTGGCAGGCGCCACTGCTCCAAGCTCCTCCTTTGGCTTCCTCTTTGCTTACTTATATCTACCTTTCTTTTTCAAATCGCCTCATTGTTGGCAGTTATGGCTTACTTCTTCTTTTTCAGTCAGTGTGTTCCTCAGTGTTCTGTATTACCTCCTATTACTCCTGCTTTTCATTAATGATCCTATCACCTGCACATCTAACTCTATCCACTGCTAAGGACGATGACTGTCTCTTTCCATTCAACTACTGTTAATTGGGTTTTCCTTACTTGTGAATTGCCTCTCGTCTTAATCTTTCCGATTCACTCGCTGATCTGGATAGAATTTCAGGGTGGGTTCAAGTCTCAACCCAGAATGAATTTTTAAAACCCAATCCTGCAATTTCTCTAAGAACTTAACTTTCATATCTCTTTCTGACGGTTCTCTGTCTCTCCTGTTGACTAATATAAATATCCTTGGCCTAACATAAACAAAAAATGTCTTGAAACCTCAAATCATGAACGGTTGCTAGGTACTCGCTGAAACTGAATCATTTTAGACTGCAGATTTTTTTTTCCTTTTCGTTGTCGTTTATGGCGTTTATCCACTTCTTTATGGAGCACTGCCTTCACACCAGATATTCAGGCTCATCCGCTTTGGATAGTAGAAATAAATAAAGGTTTATAAACCATCCTGCAATTTCCTTCAGTTCACTCGACTTTCTTATCTTTGCGCACGATGTTAGTAGTTTTACCTCTTTGTATAGTGGCCAGTAGCCGCAAAACAGGGAGCAAACCCCACCAAGGTATCTAATTACCTTTACGACCCGTAGCACAAAGGGTGCTGTGCCTGGCATATGAGTTTTGTGTTGATATTTTTAACTCAGATATTTCGCTGCTGTTCTTCCTTCTTCCCTGCCATCTCTGTTCTTTGGAATTTTCTCTCCATCTTCTGAAGCTCAATTAATAATCTTCTCACTTAAAACCCAAGGTCTAGCTCATCTGTGTAATTTGGTATTAACCGTAAAAAATAAATAAATAAAAGTTTCAATAAGGAATTTAAGCTAGCTGAAACCCCACAAGAATGGCATCTCTGATTGTAATCACTGAATGTATTTAATAAAAAAAAAAGAGGAGCTTGCTCGCTATGACAAAAAAAAAAAAAAATTCACAGAAGTGGAAGCTTCCTCTTATCAGCAACCCTGGCAACAGCACTACGGATAGTGACGATGGTGGCTTTTCAGCAATAAACCTACTTGAAGATGAAGAGGTCTGGATGTTAGACTTTGATAAGTTCATGGTCGAAATTGCATTGACACCTCATTCATCTTCAAAGGAATCAAACCAAAGAACCCAATGAAAAACTGAAGAGACAGTACAGTCATCAATATAAAAGATAATTCAATTAAATCTGTAGAGAGGAGGCCCAATTTAAAACATGGAGATGCCACCACAGAAGAGAATCCTCCGTGTGGTGGCATGAAAATGGGCCAAGGTTTCCATTATTATCAGTGCTTGGCAAGAAAATAATTATCACCCCCATCCTCATCATCAACGAGAGTGAGGGTTTTAATAGAGCTGGAATGTGAACACTTCAAAAAGGAACAGGCTCGCCAGATACTAGTGAAAGCTTAATGTTTTTAATCACAATTACAGAATTTTGAATGGAGTATTGAATGATACCTAACTTTATCTGAAAGGAGTATATTATTATTATCATATTTGAGTAATAGCATTTTTTTATTTTTGTCTTTCAAGATGATTAATTGAGTCTCTTCTTTCATTATTTTATTCTTTTTATATTGTAGTTAGTTAAAGAATCTTCTTTGTAAATTGTAATCATGTTAAATATAAAAGCTAGTAGCTAAACTTTGTTAATATTTACTGAAAAAAACTTCATTGAATAAACACAACATAAAAAGTTATTACATATTAAAACTACATCATTTAATATTTAATTAAACATACTATTTTAATTGATAAAATATATTGGACACTACCAAATATGAAATAAATGACTAAGTATTGGTTGTAATAGGAATGCAATCCTGAGTTGCCTAGCAGTACACAAATGTTCTATCTATTACTGTGTATTTATTATATTAACTAAAGTATCGGTATCGGTTTTGAAAGTAGGAGTATCGGTATCGGTATCGGTCGGCTTTTTACCTCGATTATCTGTATCCCTAATAGTAACCCTCCCATTCCTCACACCACTTTTCTTATCTTCCCATCTCCTTATAATACTCTAAATCATCAATTAAAAAGAACATTTCAAAAGCATTTGTTTTTATAAAAAGTAATACAATTTCCTTGAACTGTTTTTGAACGCCGGCAAATTACTCGTTCCTGACACTAATGCATTTATAAAATTCTCAGTCTTTGTGTGTCTGTCAATATCCATCGGCAGACTAATGATCTACCAGACGAAGTTAAACAACATAAACACATCTTATCAGCACTCCTAATTGAGCTTTTAATGAAACATACTGAATCTGGACGACTATAAAATCAAACTAAAATGCTTCTCCCATTGAAAGAATTTGAACGTTATGAAGAAAGCAGTGGTACACTGAATGGTATTAGGACGACAAAAATTCATACTAATTTTAAATTTTGGGTTTGTAAGACAGAGTTAATTTTGATTAATTTATACTCCAAATTCAGAAATCTAATAAGGTGCATGTTATAGGCTTACTACTTAAATTAAATACGTAAACAACATTGTCATTTAATCTTTTTATTTCCTGAGTCATTCTTGTCATTCCATCGGACAGAGGACCTTGATTGTCTTAGCCAAAGCTACGGTTACTTTACTTTGTTTATACTCATAGTTTTATCCGTGATGTTTTGCGAGGTTACTACCCATCTAGGGTGACCATCCTATATAGTTATATATATGTTATATTATGTTGTTATTATATATATATATATAAAGAAAGTATATAGTTGAAGAAAGTTGGTTGCGTTGCTATATATATATATATATATATATATATGTTGCTGTTATGCTATGTTGTTATATATAGTATATATGGTTACTACTATATAGTTATATATATATATAAATATATATAAATATATATATATATATATAGTATATATATCTAAACTAATTCTATTTTGTTTAAAAAATATAAATAGCCTTCAGAAAATATTTGATTTTCTTGAAGATATTACTTTAAATAAATAACTTCAAATTTATTAAAAGTTACTTAATTAGATTGCAATTGCTATTTGACCCATCAAACATTACTATTTCAGGTTAAAAACTCAGAAAATTATAATTAGTCTAAATTTATTCTTAATAATCATATTAACAATAAAAATTTATCATGTTTAGGTACGTTTATATAATAATAAAATTAATTTATAACAAAGGAGTAATGGAATTAAAATATATATTTTTTATTTTGTTTGATTTAACCCTCTATTATTTAATGTAAATTTACAGTTAACCCCGGTAGAAAACCCCGGTTTTTCCTGATTTTTGGCCGGGGCCGGGGTTGGCCGGGGCCCCGGTCAGTCCCTACTTAAGACCCACCATTACATAGCAAAAATACAAACAGTTTCTGAAAGAAAGAAAAAAATGGACTTGATGAAAATGAATGTATTGTTCATTTAGATTTTACAAAAAACTTTACCTTCATTATTCAAGATGAGGTTCAACCCTACCAAGTGGTCTGCTCAACATAATGGTTGCTAGTGAATAATGGACTGAAGATATGTATGAATATTGCAGATTTAATACAAAAGGAATCAAATACATATATGTTAAAAAATAAGAAACTGTTATTCACACAGAAAAATTAAAGAAAGGATTTCACAACTGCTGATGCAATTCTGAAACAAACAATGACATTGCTTGTGTGTATGATCAAAAGTTGTGGCTGGAAGTCATTATGGACAAATTTAGAGAATACTGATATATTTGTTAAATTCTATCACCCAGCCAGAGATACATCATCATTCAAGTTATCAAATAATTAAGTGTGGGTGCCACTGAAAAATGTACTCAGAAAAGTCAGTTCCTCTGAATTTTCAACTGCTAAAGTGTGCTGTTATAATATTTCTGCCTCACTTTCAGAGGATATTTCATTTTTGTTAAACAAATACACAAAATAAAGTATGTATCTTATAGTATTATTTCTTTAAAATATTAGCTTAAGTATCAGAAGTCATTTAAACCTTTAAAAATTTTGATAAGTTTAAAAGCTGAATTTTGAAGTGAATTTACATAGGCCTATTCAAAGTATTATTTTATATTTCTGAAATCTTATTACACATTTTGTGGTTTAATTTATAACAAAATTACTCACAAAATATGAATAAAGACAAGTAGTGAACCCATGGCGATAAATAGGAAATATTGAATTTTGTATAACTTTTGAACTATTTTTTAAAGCATGAGTCAAAAATTCAAAATTTTTCTAGAAGTTACTTATAATAGAGTACTTTAATTTCTGTAAATTTCAGCATTTTTCATATTTGCCCACCAGAGATATTGACTTCAAATATGGCCAATTTTTGAAAATCACACTTTTTGACCACCCTGTAAAAAAAAACTGTGCAAGTCTAAAACTCTAAATAATTATTAACAAACCATTTTTGAGTTGTGTTTCCCCAATAAATTTCACAAATTAAAATAATTGCCTTCAGGCATTAATATAACCTTGAAAATGTCAATCTCAATGATTTGGATAAAAAAATTTGACATCAAAATTTACTTTGAAACATTATTTTTAGAAAGAAATTTTAAATAAAAAATTGTTCCCTACAATGTAACATCACAATATACCTATAAAAGTTTATCCTAGGAATTACCAGTGCTGAGATAATAAAGCAACTACAAACCCTGATAAATCCCAAAAATGGCCACCCTGTTAAATCCAAAAATCCAATTTGAAATTTCAATAATAAAAAAAAAAAGTGGTTCTGAGTTGTCAACATGAACAGAACATGAACAGAATGAAAAATATAAATCATTTATGATTATTTATTAACGTGTATTCGCTCGACTTACCTGTTAAGCGATCTTACCGATATCTCACGCTAGACTATGTATTTCTCAGTATTGAATTTATATATTATATAAATAACATATGATATTCTTGTCTATTAATACTGGAATTACCTTATATTGAACCTCTTTGTGTATTTTAAGGCTTTTAAATCAGCCTTGTGTCGTGTTACAAAATAAGGATATTATAGTGCCTAAATTTTTACCTAATTTAGGTATACCTATATATAAAACTGATAGTAAGTTATTGCACTACATTTTTTTAACGGGAATAAAGTGATTCTAATAAGTTATTAAATATATATTTATTTGACCTAGGATTAAGGCCTAATCCCCGGGTACTCTCTCTAATATAAATATGAGAAGTTATCGCTCACTACTCTCTCAGTGCTTTTCTCGCTCGGTTAGTGTTTCACGAAGCCCTGACTTCTAACAGTAGTAGGAGGTTCGATTTCGTTATCTGTTAGGAGTTATGCGGGTTTGTTTATTATGTGTTTTCTCGTGAATGGATTGTAATCAATCGTACATAGATAATAATTTATAATAATTAAATAATATAATATAAAGAAAATCTCGGAATTATTTAATAATAATCATTATTGATTATAATATATTTATTAGTTAACATCAGTGAGCTGATAAATAATATATATAAATGTATTAAGTGATAAATAATTGTTATTTTTAAATAATAAAATTAGATAATAATATTTATATATAAAAATACTAATAGTTTATGTATTAGTATATAAAGAACTATTTTTGTATTATATATTTATATATATACTTTATTATACATGGTTTATACTAAGATGCATTGATTTAAGCAGATAAGTTTCAAATTGACACAAATATAGTGTGGCCATAGTTATGGTGTTTAGAGGTACGGTGCTAGGGGTGATTATATGCCCTTACTGATCTACGTGATTATTGCTTTATATTAAGGTATCTCGTTATAATTATAATGTTTCATTAATATAACATTTCATTAAAATTTTAAGTTAAAAGTTGTTATAAATAAACTTGATAATTATAATTATATTATAAATACTATAGTATAGAATTTATAATTTATATAACTAAAAAAGTTTATACACGCTTAATAATTAAATTCTATTGTTATTCAAGATAATGATTTGATTTATTATTATAGAGTTTATTTATTTGTCTCCCCCTGAATTAATAATTTTATAGATTATTATAATTTTACAAGCTATTCATTATGTAACATTATGAAAATTGAATAACTAAAATTTTATTAACGGATGTTACACGTTATGTCATTTAACCAATATAAAGAACTTATTATTGGCGTTATGTGTATGTATAATATTACAGTGTGATGATAGTGCGTGTTTGATGTGTGTCATGTGATGTATATATATTATATATATATGTATGTGTGTTGTGTGGGCTGTGTGGACTTAGTGTGTGTGTGTGTGATGTGTGTGTGTATATATATATACTATATAATATATATATCTTATATATATATTATATATATAATATATATATTATATGTGTGTGATTGTTATATTATAATAACAAATCATTAGGATTTTTAGGTAGGAGAGCTCAATCATACAGATAATTAAGGCATAACATAAGTGATTATAATAAAAAATCTAAATATAGAGAATTTCATAATAATATGCTAATTAATTAAACAAGTCAATTGATAAATGCAAATAGTATTACTAAACCATATAAAATAATAATTAAGAAATAAATACAAAATAAAAATTCGTATGGTGTTCAAATATCAATAAATAATAAATATTTACATGCATCTATTATAATATATCATAGTAATAAAATGTTAATTAATTGAAATAAATATATAAATAATATCAAATAAAGAAGATAGAGTAATTATTAAAAATTTTCAGTAAAATATATATTAATAATTGTATATATAAGAAATTAATTAAAAAAAATCAAAGTATGTAAAAAAAATAAATAAAAAACGCATATATAAAATATGAATAAATAATATAATGTATTAAATTACACAATAAATAATATACAATCGTATAATTATTAATATTGATCATATGAGCAATATTTTTCAAATAAATTATTGATGTTATATATTAGCTCAATGAATAAGAGCAAATATAAGTTTTAATCTCTAACGTGCATAGATTAAAATTGGTTAGAGATATTAAGCATGTTTAATATACTAGAATGAGGTTCGTAACAGTGTACATCACAGTGCAGATGATTTTCTCAAAAGACTAGTAAAATTATATATGAAGTAGTAAAGCTCAGTGTAAATAACAGTAATACAAAGCATACTAATCCCCTTTAGGTTAGATTAGGTTAACACCTCTTATTTGATATTTTAATTAGACAATAGGCTTAGGCTATGGCTCTGGTAAACTTAATATAGTTTAAATTATCATTGAGTTTTAAAGTCATGATAATAAAATAATATGAGTATTAATAAGTACAGTATAAATCAGTATATAAAACCAAAGTCTTAACTAACTTCTGTTGCTGGGTTGTAATACTCATCTATTATATGGAGGGATTTACTCGAGAGATTTAGTCAGGTATAATGTATATTTAGTGAGTGTTAAAAGCCTGTATAAGCAGTGAGTTAAAGCAGTTATATGCATAGAAGTTTATAATTCAGTATATAAGCATAAGTATAAAACAATATGACTAATTACTAATCCTCCTATTTATAGGTGATGTTAGATAAACACTCATCTCTTTAGTATTGTTAATTATTATTATACTTGTCTATGATAAGGTATTGTATATGTTAATTAAAATATGTTCTGGTCCCAAAATTGTCAATTCATGTGAGTTAAACTATTAAATTAAAAAATACTAATGAGTTAAAATTGGAAGCCTCAGAAGCAATAAAACTAAAGCGTACTTAATCCCTTTGTTGCTAAGTAAGGTTCAGTTTACATATGATTTTCTGATTTACTGCTTATATAGAGTGACATTCGTTACTAGGAATAATATATATGTTTATTTAAAGAAATATTTTGATTCCTAATTGTTAGGTAAAATATAAAATGTATATATATTTATTCAGATACATCTTACTTCGTGATTTATATTTTAATATAGCTATTCATACAATATTTTAACTCTTTATGAAACTTTATAAATATAAATATTACATGAAACCTAATTTATATAGTAAAAAATAATGTTATATAAATTATATATGTATGTATTAAATATATAGTCTGTAATGGAGTTTACTCAGCTTTAAGGGTTGTAATGTCATCGTTTTTAATAAAAAATGTTTATAATTATGATATAATAAATATATGAAGATCTAGAATATTTGTAAATAAGAAATTCTTTGAATGTTTAGTATGAAATAAAAATGAATATAATGATTATATAATATATATTATCATAATAGTATATATATATATATATTTTTCTAACTATCTGCGTCATATAGGGAATATTTAGTCATAGTGACTTTGGCTAGGGCGCTACGACTCGGTCGAGTTAGCGGTAGTACTCGCAGGATAATAAATTTATTAATATGTCAGCCTTAGCGGGTGCACGTTAGGCGGGCTAGTAGGAAATACGCTATAGGGATACGCGGCGGTACTTATCAGGGTAACGTCAGTTAGGACGACACCTTCGATGATGTATTAGCGGTTGGTACTGTGTCGGCCTTCACTAGCGGAGGCTACTCATGCTGCGCTACTTAGGTATGTTTTTCCAATTATAATGAACTTTAAGGGTGAATAGTAGCGCTTAAATTGTAGCTTCTTTTCCTGTTTCTGTAGAGTGCTTTGAATTCGATTATGAGAGTTCAGAGGAATGATAATGATAACATCGCATATAATCGAAGTTGCTATTGTATTATTACAATATCAGGAATAGTGTGGATATTCATACTCTACTACTCTCTTGCGTTGTTCTATCAAACGTACTCTGATACCTGTCATCACAAGATGTGATCATCAAATGAATTAGAATCCTTTCAATAAATATATGGGCATTATCATAAGTGAGCATCAAATATCGATGTGTGGTAGATGTAAGTATGTATAAGTGTAATCTGTGTGTATGTGTTATAGAGTGTATGAGTGTTAGTGATATGAGGTGTTTAAATGTAAGTATATGTACTTGGGATGTGTATTATAAATAGTGCTTATATTAATGTAGTCATAGTGTGTATAAGTTGATCAATAATAGTGATAATGTGGTATAGTTATATATACAAGTGACATGTGTATTGATATGTTAGTATATATAGTTGATCATAGTAGTTATGTGTGTGACATATAGTTATATATAATTATATATATTATAATATTTATATATATATATATATTATATATATATATTTATATATAATATATATATATAATATATATATTTAATATATATAATATATATAATTATATATATATATATATATTAATATATATTATATATAAGTATATAAGTGTATAGAAAAAGTGACTAACTCCATAAGTAGGAAGCATCCTTAGTGACAACTTGATATATATTAACTACCAGATCGATTCCGCATACTCTATAATACATATATGGGGATATAATGACACCTACTTATTGTGGCACTATCTTAAGGCTTACAGGTATATATATAAGCTATAGACATAATAAAAGGCTTTGAATAAATGTATGTAGCACTACAGTTAGCCAATCTATGTTGAGCATCTCACTATTGCATTATTGTAGTACACTTCATAGCATCATCTTATTGGCATCACTGTGTCACTCATTGGCCTTCTATTGGACAATACTCTACTTGGCACTCACCTTGAGCACTCATCCTGGCTATCATATGAATTACATCATAGATATAGAATACACTTAAATAGGAACATTTCACTATAGAATACTACTAACTTATCGGTGTGATTTGGAGATCCACCATAGCATATATATATATATATATTTTATATACTTATATATGTCTCACTTCATATATATAGTAGCACCATCAATGAATTAGATATACCTCGTACTATAAAGATGATCAGTCATCTCATAAGTTATGAAGTCATCCCCTAAATAATGCTGAGTACAATTAAAATTTGAGGCTCTAATGAGATAAATAACTAATGGAGTTTATAGGTAGTGTAGTTTATGTTACGTGATGTGTTAGTATATAAAAGTGCTCGCTTAAGTGTTGTATCTAGCTGTCTATTCGCTTATAAAATCGCATTAAAAGCCTTCGCCTGTTAGGATGGGTGATTATACCTAGACTTAGAGTAAGCATCACGCTGATGTGTGGTATGACTCCAGGTGTTAACCTAATAATCGCTGTGTTAGTTGTAAAGTAGCCACTACATAACGCGTGAGGATCCGTAATCACAGTGTGAATTAGGGATTTGGTTGAAGATGAACACTAGTGGCTCCATGATACTCCTTGATGTGGATTTGTTTGTGGACATAGAACAGCTGAATCGCCTCGCCTTAATGGATTATGAAAGACCCTAGACTTGTTGTGCGTTAGATGGTGTAGATTGAATATTGTTCCCCTTAATGGAGGATGGTGTGGGTGATGTGTGTGGTCGTTAAATGATTATAGGATAGATCTACATACAATACGATTTCTAAGTTAGTAGATACGACATAATGTGATCAGGTGTAGCCTACGTAAGTGGGCAAAATATTTAGGCGTGTGGCCAAAATTGACCTATTAAGTATATATAGGCAAGGTCAAGGCCGAAATAATCATGAGTTCAAACTTAGGTTTAAACAACATCAAATATAAAGGGTGGCTTAGTCCCTTAAGTGTAAGTGGCCAAAAATTTACCGTGTGTATGGTCTCAAAAATTTAGACTCCATGGTTATTTGGCTCAAGCTTTGGAGCAAAGGTCAAGGACAAAAAATATATAGTAAAGACACTATAATAATAGGGCTAATGAGCTCCCCAAAAGGGTGTGCTACAAAATAATTAGGGTGGGTACCAAAATTGACCTCCATAATGGGTGAGTAACCAAAGGGTAATTTGATCTGAAAATTAGTAGGTTGGGATATGGGTACGTGATACAACGGTTGCTTACGGAACCGGTTTGGCGCAACCATTCTTCGAAGGATGGGTTGCAAAAATTAGGGTTGTCCTCGAAAAAATTGGATTTGATATTAATATTTTAGTATTTCAAATCCTAATATAAATAATAAATTATGGGTTGCCAATAAAATTTTGTAGTTCTTCCAAAAATTTGGGTTTGCCCTCTCAAATAAGGTCAAGGTCAAAAAAGGTCTCTATAAGGTCTAAGGTAAAATATTACTGAGGCTCGTGAATAAAAGGTCAATGAGTTCATTGGTAAAAATATCGCGTTGGTCTCTCAATAATGATCTCAGCGTACGTGTGCAATTATGGCCCTCACTTAACTACTATTATTATTATTAATCATTGGCATTTAGTTATTTAGAGGTTTATTATAACTATGTTTAGTTATTATATATAATTTATTAATTTTTTATTATTAATTGTTAAAAAAAATAAAATAAAAAAATTATCTTTATGATATATATATATTATTGATATTTCAATATCTCTTCAGTGTTGTGTCTATATAATAGATATATATATTAATAGTATATTAATATATATATTATATAATAATATTATATATATAAATATATTATAATATATATTTAATAATATATATATATATTATTATTAGTATTATATATATATTTATATATATATTAATAATATATTAATATATATATTTATATATTATTATATATAATATATATATATATATATATATTATATATATTTAATATTAAGCTAATATATATACTCAATATATATATATAACATATATTTTATATATATATATATTTATTAATGTGTTATGAACTATAAATTATATTTTTATTTAAAATATCTATATTTAAATACTTATTTATTTAATTATAAGGCTTAGGTAAATAGTGAATCGATCATTTACAAGATTAATGAAAATAATTCCATATTAATAAATATATCATATTTAATAGGATAAAGTAAATAAAAATATCTATTAATAATTTTAAATCTTTTAATATCATATCGCGTCTGTTTTTTTGAAGTTCCAGCTATCCTTCTCTTTCGACAGGTTACTTTTATGTAGTTAAGAGTATAAAACGCCTGTTATATGAATTAAAACATTGTTTATAATATTATTAGAGTTTATATCGATATATTCCAAGAGGTTATTATTAGTCTGTCTATGTATATAATTGTATTATTGTATAGGCCTAAATTATTCTGATTAACTTTTCGGTGATCACTTATTTCCGATTACATTTTTATATTTTATATTGAGTATTCATTTATATATGTTTACTTTTTTTATGGAATATTATTCACGTTACTTTTATTGGTCCGTTACTTCGTTACTTTGCTTTGTTCTGTCTGAATGCCTGGAACAACCCATGTTAGTGTTATGGGTGTGATCCACGATAAAGATACTTTAAAAATCTTAAAGATTCCTCAAGGGAAATGTCCCACTTTAAATACGACTCGACTTAAGCATATTGTCTTCTTCCTGAAGCGAA
>JABUQX010043494.1:20000-42500 GCA_015478945.1 Trachelipus rathkii | reverse complement strand
TCATTTCTTCAAGTTTACTTTTTGTGTATGCTTATATGTTGTTTTTAATTTTTTAAAGGTCCATTGTCTGTAACGCGGGGTCATGACGCACACTCTCCTCTAGAGCCTCGTCCGAAAAGGGTTCGCCGTCTCAGCTCTGAAGATGAAAACCATGAAATAGAAAAGGCTGAGCTCACCTATTACACTCAAAGTCCAGCCCCTTTATCCGCGCATGCGTGGCATGCAGACCTCGACCACGGTGGGTTGGTTACGCCAAACGTTGTGACTGCTCAGGCAGCAGTTTCTCTCTCCACAGCCGTTGCAGCACCATCTTCCAGCACCTACTTGCTACCTCATACTCCTCCACTTCACAATTCTCAACACTCACTCGGTATCCCTTTTCTTGCTCTTTAGTTTGTTGAGGAATTATTTTAACGTTTTGTGAGATTTTTCCCTTCTGTCTTGTTCTCTGTTCTCTATTATTTTGTGTTTCTTTTGTTTCGATGCACTCTGCAACCCCATTTTGCATCATGATAAATATATTTTTTGATAGAAGGCTTTTGTATAAAAAAATAGAAAATAGTTAAACTTTAAAAAAGAAATACACATTTTGTTCCTTTCCATATAATTTATGGAATATTTGTCATGGCTTCTTAAATATAACATCAAAGCAATTTTAAGCGTGAAATTATATTTAATCGTTTTCTCACTCGCTTTATTTAATTCTAAAATCTTCTAATACTATAAAGTTAGTGGATTGATTTCCTATTATGATATTTCAATATGAAGAAGGTAATTATGTTAGGTTATTTGTTTTACAATTGAATAATGTTGTTTGAATTAATTTTTATCTCTTTTTGGATTGATTTTTCTCTTATATAGAAAATACTTTGTATAATTAGTAAGTTCTAAAAATAAGAACCCCAAATTTGGATTATGTTAGTAGTGCGAAGGTAAAGCAGTTTTTTAAAGTACATCTTTGTTCTTTGCTTTTAAATTAAAAACATAACTTGTATCCTTTAAAAAAAATTTAAATGGTTTCATATATATGTTAATTTGACACTGCAACATGAGAAATGTTGCATTCCTGCGGACCCATCCAATGATAAATAATGAATCAACTCGTTTTTAAACCACACTTTATAAATTGACGTAAGGGTGAGTTTGAACAATGAGGTTACATCAAGTGCGAATCGCTCATCCTCTTCAGACACCTAATCTTGCTATGAATTTCGAGAGTGCCCCTTGATATATATAATGATAAATTTTTTTTTCATCATATATAGTTTTATTAAATGCGTAGCAGTAGATATATATATATATATATATATATATATATATATATATATATATATATATATATATATATATATTGATAATTTTCTTTTCATCAAATTGAGTTTTATTAAATGCGCTAAGTGATCCACCAATCAATGAAGACATTTTCAGCTATGCAAATTAATCCATACTAATTCGAAAAAGAGTGCGGGAACGTAACTAATGGGTTTGCAAGATGATACACTAAAATACATTCATTCTCTGCCATAATCTTCTCCCTATAAAATAAGAAATAATTTTCAATGCTAATTAAAAATTTCGCAGAAAATTAAGTCTTTAATAATATTTTTTTATGACAATAAGAATTATTTGTTCATATATTCATCAACACTTATTTTGAGACCGGTTAGAATTGTGAAAAACTCTGAGATGATTATCTGTTCAATACATAGTTCAACATTAAAAAAAAAAAAACTTCCGAGATCGAATTTTATCAAAAAGTTAAAGGGTAAAAAGTTAAAATGAAAGATTTACTAGAAAAATAGGCTGGGAGGTGAACAAAAATCAAGAAATATTTCATTATGAAGAGAACAATGATGATCTCTGTTTATTTGCGCAAAAATAATTAATCCATTTCTGTAACAATAAATAAAAATGAAATAGTTGTGTTATAAGACTTATTGATTAGGTGGAGGGCCGATTTCAAAACTATATATATATATATATATATATATATATATATATATATATATATATATATATATATAGAAGAGTGTATAAATATATATATATATATATATATATATATATATATATATATATATATATATATATATATATATATATATATATATATATATATATATATATATATATATATATATAATAACAAGTGTTACAGTTCTAAACAATTAGCTTTCTGTATGACATCATCATCATTATTATTATTATTATTATTATTATTATTATTATTATTATTATTATTATTATTATTATTATTGTTATAATCATAATTATAATTTTAATTATTATTATTATTATTATTATTATTATTATTATTATTATATTATTGCGCACCCCACCCCCAATCTTTAATAATTATTATTATTATTATTATTATTATTATTATTATTATTATTATTATTATTATTATTATTATTATTATTATTATTATTATTATTATTATTATTATTATTATTATTATTATTATTATTAGAGTTTTTAATTCTTCAGGTTAGTATCATATAGTAATAACATATATCCAAAATTTAAACTAGATGTAAGTTCATGTAACTAAGTAATGTAGCAGTTATATATATATATATATATATATATATATATATATATATATATATATATATATATATATATATATATATATATATATATATATATATATATATATATAAACACTCGCAATACCTTTCCGCGAGACAATAACGTGCATGAGTAAGCTAAATAAATGAGTATATATATATATATATATAAACACTATAAACTTATCTAACAATAATTTTTATATATATATATATAAATATATATATATATATATATATATATATATATATATATATATATATATATATACATATATATATATATATATATATATATATATATATGGTAATGAAAATATATATATAGCGTTCCCCTCAAGTTATCTGTATGCTACTTCGTTTCTTCATAAATATAAAGTGTATCGCACTTATTCTAGTTTAGTGTATGAAGTAGAGGTGTGTACCCTGGAATTCCGGTCCGGCCGGAATTTGACATTTTTTTCTCCGGTTCCGGTTCCGGCCGGAATTTTCTTAAAATTCGGCCGGAACCGGAATTTCTAATGTACTGATAATTAAAAAAATTTGCTGGGAGGGGATTTATTTTACATAACCCATAGGCCATATTTTAACAAAAATATAATGGTAGTTGTAAATTCCCATTCATACATATATTACATACCTACAGTATTATTGAAATAAAGTTTACTCATCATATACTTCAAAATATAGGATAAGAAGATACTCATTAAATTCAAATTTAAAATTCAAATTAAATAGCTTATATATATATATATTATAAAGAGTAGTATATATATATATATATATATATATATATATATATATAGTAGAGTAAAGGTATATATATATTAGTATATATATATATATATAAGGTTATATATATATATATATATATATGGTTATTAAGTATATATATATATATATATACGGTATATATATATATATATATATATATATATATATTATATATATATATATATATATAGCAGTATATATTATTATATATTATGTTACATATTATTATATATATATACATATTATTACATATTATAGCTGCCACCATCGTTGAGCAAATATTTGTCCAAATATTATTGAAAAGAAGCAATCAGTTACAGTGGCACTGACATACAGATAGCTCTGAGCTGTTCGCCGGCTGAAGTATATTATAAACTAACATATGCTAAAATATTTAGCCATGCAATACTGTTGAAATTTGCTTAACAGCCTTGTATTGTGTCATAGCTGCATCATCTTTTGTTTATTGATTTAATTGACAGAGGTCTGCTTGTATTTGCCAGGTCATTTGTTAACGCACGAAAGTCAAAGAATCCACAAACATGGGTAGTGCTTCTGTGCTGATAAGTGGCTTGAACAAGTGGCTCACCAATGTGGGAGGCCAAGGTCCAGGAATTTTGCAAACTACATACTCATGGTTCCTGTTGATAATGTGTGTGGAGCCATTTACATGTGAGGATATCAGAGGAAGTGAAACGTGAAAATTTTTCGAAAATATTTTTTAATGGTTGAGGAAATATAGAGGAAAGAGTTAGAATTAACCACCCTGTTAATTCTAACTCTTTTCCTTCCTCTACCTCTAATTTCCTCTCAACCACATTTCACTTCCTCTTGATATCCTCCCTCTTAAAAAAAAAAAACTTAAACCAGACATTAATCAACCCATTCCTCCTGCGGAACTCTCCCAGTGTTTACAAAATTCCCTGCAAAAGATTGTAACTCCTTTACATTGGTGAAACCAATGATCTTACTACACGCCGCCTTTATCAACACACACATGACCTTCTACACGACAATCAAAAATTCTTCCCTTGCACTCCACGCTCTACCTATAATCATTCCATTAACATTAAACCAAATGACACCTATTTTTACATGTACAAAATCTACAAAAACGAAAACTCATTGAATCCTTCGCATCATCTATTCAAATAATTTCAATAAACAAAAAGGTGATTAGACACAATACAAAATAATATTCTGAGGACACACAATTCTTCAAAAATTAGTTTATCCAATCTTTAAATATTACATAACTAAATAATTTTTTTACTTTTTTTTCATATGTTAGTTTATAATATTCTTCTTCTTCTGAAAGAGGTTCCAGCTTAGGAACGAAAGCTCAAGAATATATATATTTATTTAACTTGTAAATGTAATTATTTTTCTTAACTGATTCCTTCTAATCTTTTCAATAAGGCCCTCCTACTGATATATATATATATATATATAGTATATATATATATATATATATATATATATATATATATAGCAGAAGTATATGTTATATATATATATATATATATATATATATATATATATATATATATATATATATATATATATATATATATATATATATATATATATTGCAATGGAATACATAGTCTAATTTTTCAAACTAGGTCGTAAGCCAGTGAGTAGTTAAAGAAATAAATGACTTGTTTGAATATTTAGTTATCCATATATCTGTAGTAAATGATATCTGATCAGCCTTAGATAACTTCTCGAATACTGCTGATCTCAATTTACTGTATGAAGTTGGTAACATCATCTCTCTATAAAAAAATATTTTCTACTAGAAATAAGATATTTTGGTTGAAGATGGTCAACAAGTTCTACGAGTCCCTGCTCTCAGTGATTGTGAATGGCTGGTTACTCGTTGTAATAAAATTTATTATTTTCTGAAAAATTGATTGTGATTTGGGGTCATTGATTTGGCCAATTTTTGGGGGGAAGAAATTTTCTTCAAGACTCACTTGTTTCACGGCTTCGAACTTTCGTTATTTTGTGGTGTCCAGTGTTCTAGAAAATACAGGATTCTCCCTTTTACTATCCAAATTTTTGACTTCCAGATATTCTCTTCGTTAATGATTTCCATATGTTTATGAAGTGGCGTTGTATTAAATGTTTTTGCTGAACTACCTAGTTTTATATTTTTGTGGCATATTTTACACTCAAAGATTTTGTAACTATTAATAATATATATATTATTAAATTTTTCGAATGATGGCATTTTAAAACAATTTTGTGAGGTTATAATTATGGCAAATGTGTAATCAATTAATAAATAAGATCTTTATCAAAATCTGTTTATATATATATATATATATATATATATATATATATATATATATATATGGCAAATTTGTACAAGCTGTACTGTTGCTAAAGACGTAAGTTTGACGAGTTTTTAATTTTGCGAAGTTCCCGTGAAATCGTACGAAATAAATTGCAATTTTGAGTTCGATTTTTTTGGAAAAAAAGGCATTTGTATTAGGCATTATTTTGCTTACTAATTTTAAATATTTAGTACTTTAAGAATAATTTTAATACACACACACACACAATAATAGGCCAAATCCTAGATACGCAGGCAATAATATTTTTCGTAATTTTTTTATAAACTTTTGACACCTATTTTACTAAAGCTAGGCTATGAATAGCGTGAGGCTTTTGTTTATAATTAGGTCTTTTTACGTGTTATTTTGCAGTTATTAAAATGTCTTTGCAGTATGTGCATGTATAGATGGTCAGATTTTTTTTCAGTAGACTTGCTAAATAAATATAGTTTAGGTCAGCCGAAAATTCTAAGGATGGATTTTAACTTTTTGTATTTTTTTTTTAACTAGAATACTTAATAAGATAGGAGTACTGGGATGAAACGCGCCTGAGTTTCGCCACCCAGGCCTGACGTCTCCGGGTGACCAAATGCCCGACCAGAAAAACTTAAAATTTTCCAAAAACAATTATTTCACCAAATTTAGCCTGCCGACGGGTGGGGACAGAGGGGGGAGCCTGTACCCCCGGAGTGGGATGATCGGAGGAAATTTCGCGACACCCAAAGACCAAAGAGCGGGGGGTTCCGGAGACATCCCCGGAGGGGGGATTAATCCCCCGTCGTCCACCGGGAGGCCTTCGAGAGACCCTGACTCCTGCCATCTTTGCGGTTTATTTTAATCCTAGGGTATTCCTTTAGTTAAAAAAAAAAAAATTTTTTACTTCAAAAAAAAAAAAAATTAAATCCCAACTTTAGAATTTGGCTGATTCCAAATATATATAATTTGTTTTACTGTAGGATCTGCCGTTCTCTAGCTACATACTGTGAGCATTAAAAATCTTACCATATATATATATATATATATATATATATAGAGGTATAGAGAAGAATATATAGCAGTATATATATATATATTTATATATATATATATATATATATATATATATATATATATATATATATATATATATATATATATATATATATATATTCAAAAAAATCAATAATAATGAAATAACAATCTAAATATATAAAAAAGGCTCTAGTAATGAAGATATGTTGCTTCACATTTATTCGTTCAGTCACTATGATCTGGATAGTCGTAGGCTGAGCATTGCCCCTATCTACTTAATTTATATGATAAAAATATCGTCGATTGCATATAAATATATATAGCGAGAGAGAGAGCGAGAGACGCGAAATTAAAAACAATCAAAACAATTATCTCTTTACTAAAAGTACAGTTTTTATAATTTTGCAATTTATATATATATATATATATATATATATATATATATATATATATATATATATATATATATATATATATATAAATATATATATATATATATATATATATATATATATATATATATATATATGTGTATTTATATATATATATTTATATATAAATATATAAAGAGTTATATATATATATATATATATATATATATATATATATATATATATATATATATATATATATATATATATATATAAACGATTTTATATTGAAAGTTATATATAATTATTTTTTACATTTCTTTAAAGTTAAAGGAAAGTTCATTAGAAATTCCGGTTCCGGCCGGAATTTTTTTTGGGATTCCGGCTAATTCCGGTTCCGGCCGGAACCGAAAATTTCAGTTCCGGTACACCCCTAGTATGAAGTAACCCATAAGGAGTTGCACAATGTTAACCTTACTCTATGAACGAGACATGTTTTATCAATGATTGACTTCTTTATTACTTTCTATACTATTACTGAGAATTTTCTTCAGTTGACGATTTTCTTGCTTTTTTTCATTTCATCCGAATACGACATCAAAACACAAATATTAGTCTTCAAAACCTTCAAGCTTAAGTCAGTAATATGAACGAACACTCATCTAAGTGTTCATTATTAAGATATAGTGAGCAAGATCCATTCAGTTATTTGTTCAGATTGGTTTGAATCATAGAGTAACATAAACGGAATATCTATTTATTCTACTTCAAGAAATTACACAACTTTTTAAATTGAAATTGAGTAAAAGGTTAAGACTATATAACAAAAGAACATAGGTTTAAATCTATCATTAATCCATACACACTTTTCGACTGACTCTGTAAAGAGAGTTGAAACGTCAAAGTTGACAAACGGAAAGTGGAATGATATCTTTGTGGACCGATATCTTTATCTTTCCAATTTGTTTTCTACTATTTCTTATCATTTACTACTCTTTTGCTTGCATATTTTCACTCCCTCTTCAAATGAAAATTAATCTAGAAAAAATAGAATATATATATATATATATATATATATATATATATATATATATATATATATATATATATATATATATATATATATATATAGGTAATGTACCATTATAATTACTAATTGGCATTTAGTTTACAGTTCATAGCTTCATGATTTTTTTCAAAATTATTGCAAATGTTGCTTTTATTTTTCAGTTTTTCCTTTAGATATCTTAGTTTTTGTGAATTTAATAATAATAATAATAATAATAATAATAATAATAATAATAATAATAATAATAATAATAATAATAATAATAATAATAATAATAACAACCTGAGATCCATAGCCTTGCTGTTATTATATTGTAATTACTAAGACCTTCTTTCCTCCTCCTCCTCAGGTCCCCCATCCGTGCATTCCCCTCATTTGGTACATGTAGGGGGGGGCAAGACCTCCGTAGCTGTGAGCACCACCCCGCTTCCTCCTCTTGCCAGAGCTGGGTCAGTGGAATCCCTCTCAGGGCATGACCTTAACACGAGAGGGGTGTCGCCTCACCCAAGAGAAGGTAATAATAATAATAATAATAATAATAATAATAATAATAATAATAATAATAATAATAATAATAATAAAATAATATGAAAGCGAAGTTACAGAGATTTAAATTGTCTGAAATGAAATTAAGATGAAAAGCGACTTAATTAATAAGGGTGAAGTGATGGTTTGAGTTGCGAGGAAGTCGGGGTTGGATGCGCAGATGTTGAAATTGACGATAGAGAGAAAGGAATATTTGCAGGATGCGAAGAAGAAGATTTTAAGAGTTTCGGGAATATTTTGGAGGAAACGAAAAGCAAGAAATAAACCAAATTATTTTTTATTAGAGCAATAAATAATTAATGTATTTGTTTCAACTATATTGGATGTAAAGTAACATATTAAACATAAAATTAATTTTGAAAATGTGATGCATGTATTGATTTGCGGGGTGGAACTTGATCATTTACCTAAATTGAAAAAGGTAAGAAAGAATTTACCGTTAGAATTAAAGGCAGTGGAAGTAGAAAATCAAATGGGAAAAATGTAAGATGTTAATTGGCTTTAAATGAAAAGAGGAGAATTTTCATAAAACATTTATACCATTGTATTAAATATGACATTGGAAGACCGATTTTTTTTAGCATAACAAGAATATATATATATATATATATATATATATATATATATATATATATATATATATATATATATATATATATATATATATATATATATATATATATATATATTATTATATATATAAATATAAAAATAAATATATATATATATATATATATATATATATATATATATATATATATATATATATATATATATATATATATATATATATATGACTGAAACAATGATAATAATAATAATAATAATAATAATAATAATAATAATAATAATAATAATAATAATAATAATTTGGAGAGATTTTCATACATTAAATTTAAAAAAAGTCAATGTGATTTGTGAGAAATTGTGCTTTGAGTATTTGAGAAATATTGAACAGAAATCGAAAGTAAATTTTTTTCGAGTCTTTAACTGAAAAATCGATGAGATTTTTTTTCGTTCTTAGAGGGTTGAAATGAACCAAGGAGCAAGTTTTTTTTTCATTAGTCAGCAATTATTTACTTCTTTCATCTCATTTCATCAGTATTCTTCCTTCCTACTTATTTTGCTCTTTTTTTTAAGTATATAAATAAGGTGATGCATTACAGCTATATTTTCCCAGGAACAATAAATTAAATTTTATATGTTAATCCCAGCACAAAATTTCGATTGTTCCCATAATGTTTTCCATTGGTTCTATTAGGACCTATGCGATTTCCCAAGGGGATTCTTGGTGTTTTAAGATCAGAACTGTAAATTTCCAATTGAAATTCTCTAATGAATCCCTTGGAAATTTTTTAAAGATCAATCAGAACCCAATATAAATCTTATGAAATTGACAGGAAAAATTTCTTAAAGAAAAATATTTGTTGAGTACATTATAAAAAGTAATCAATTATTTTCCAATTGGAAAAGTTTCCACTGGGTTCCTTATGGAATTTTTAGATTTCCCATTTGTCCTGCAGGATCCCTTAAAATTTCCCATAGGATATTTTTTTGCTGGATAAGATTACGAGAATTGTATAGTTTGAGCCTAGAATCACAAAGATTGTGATTGTTTCATAGTTTTCCAATTTACTCTTTTTATTCCTTTTTCCTTTCCTATTACAATCTGCAATATCTCAATTGTGTAATAATAATAATAATAATAATAATAATAATAATAATAATAATAATAATAATAATAATAATAATAATAATAATAATAATAATAATAATAATAATAATAATAATAATAATAATAATAATAATAATTTGAACTTTAGGTAGCTGGACTGTCCTGCCCTCGATGACCCTTAGTGGAGGAGTGATGAGTGCCACCCCTTATTACTCAGAGAGCCAAGAACCAACTTCTCCTAAATATGAAAATGGCCACGACACATTTTCCGATTTTGTTACTTTGGTATGCCAAGAACCCCAGAATACTTCCCATCACACACAAGTAAGCAACAAGTATTTATTTGTTTATTTTTTAATTTTTTATTTATTTCCTTTTTAATTTAGTTTTATTTATTATTATATTTTGTTTTTTGCTATTTTAATTGTATTTAATTTATTGTAAAACTTGGCACTTGCTTTATTAAACCAGTTATGGCTTTCAATTAATTTATGTTAATAATAAAATTATTATTATTATTATTATTATTATTATTATTATTATTATTATTATTATTATTATTATTATTATTATTATTATTATTATTATTATTATTATTATTATTATTATTATTATTATTATTTTATTATTATTATTATTATTATTATTATTATTATTATTATTATTATTATTGCATTAAACATATATTTTCCGTCGCTTTGGGTAAATTTTGTGTTTATTTCACAGCCATTTACAAATTATTTTTCCATAAACCTTCCCAATTTGCCCATTTATACACTTACTGTATCATAATTTTATTAGATTCATAAATTTTCGATAATCTTAAAAAATCATAAATCATAAAAAATTTAGAAAACAGATTTTTATTAAACTGAAGTAGGTCCTAATCATCAACTTTGTAAAGCAGATTTCCCAGTTACTTTATATGATTTTTTGCAAATTTCTTTTTCCGATTTTTTTCCTAAAACCATTCAAATACTGATATTATTCTTTCAGCAACCGTCCCCACCAGGGGGCCACGGGGGCCCACGCAGTCCGTCCAAATTGCAAAGCACTTATTATACAACACCGATGCTTCCCCCACCCCCTCCACCCCCAACGGCCCGACCGGTGGCCATCATCAGATCCACAGGTAACCCCCCATCGCAAAAACCTTCTTACTGGAACATTTTGAACACTGATAAATTAGGTAGGACTTATATGGTAGATGCTCTCACCATTATTATTTTTATTATTATTATTTTAAAAATACTCAGCCAAATAATTTTTAATCATTGGCTACTTCACAGGTTTTATTTTTTTCTTCCTCTTTGTTCTTCAAAAATAGGTCGAAAAGAAACTATAAAATTTTCTCCAGTGCTAAACATGTCAGAAAAGACACAACTAAGTATAAAATTATATAAAGGCCAAATTCCACAAAAGGAATATTGTTAACCTGATAATGCCGACCTATGAGGACAAATATTGCCTCGGATTTTAAGCCTTTGAAAAGATAATCCTTAGGCCCTTTGTATACGAGCGCTTTTGGCAAGACGCTAACGCTACTTGAATATGTTAATGAGGACGTTTGCACAGCGTTTTAAGATCACGTATATCTTGTGATACACTGCCATGAGGAAAAAAGAAGCAATAGATAGGGAAGAGATTCTGTAGTACCCCATAACGGAGCTGAATTACGAGAAGAATGTAACACCTTCCATCCTCAGGATACATCAGAGCTTACGGAAAACTTTTTCAAACGTCGAATTATTTCTTTTTCTTACAATTTCAAAACAGGAGAAATATTTCTACAATTTCTTTTCGACCTCTTTCACAAGAACAAAATGCGAGAGAATAAAAACAAAACAAATATATCTGTGAAGTAACATTTGATTAAATTTTGTTTTGCTGAATATATTCAAAATAATACATTCGTGGAATATTTCAAGATATTTTATTATTATTATTATTATTATTATTATTATTATTATTATTATTATTATTATTATTATTATTATTATTATTATTATTATTATTATTATTATTATTATTATTATTATTATTATTATTATTATTTAGTTTTAGGCTAATCAGGATATATTATTGAAAAATATATCAGAAGATACTTACGGTTTTCCTTGAATATTTTCTGGTTCCTATAATTGTTTTTCAGATTTCAAAGTGTAACTCTTTTGTATTTTTCGGCCTTCAAAATTCTTATAATTCTATTTACTGAAAGAGTTTTAAATAGTTTAAAACATTTTCATTTATCTTGGCTTTGATTTTTCGATATTTGAATTCATTTAAACGAGTCATCAGACACGTTCAAGAAATTCATAATATATTTAAAGGAGAGAATAAACTCTCTCTCTCTCTCTCTCTCTCTCTCTCTCTCTCTCTCTCTCTCTCTCTCTCTCTCTCTCTCTCTCTCTCTCTCTCTCTCTCTCTCTCTCTCTCTCTCTCTCTCTCTCTCTCTCTCTCTCTCTCTCTCTCTCTTTGCACATGTTTGCATCCTTTTCGACTTAATTACGGAATGAAGCAAAGCAATTTATAAGCCATATTAATATATCATATATCATATTTTGACAGTCAAAATCAACTTTTAAATGGAAAAAGAAAAAAAAATTGTCATTTTATATTATAAATTGAAGAAAAAAATCATAAATTTATAATCAAAATAATTTTAAATCAGGGAAATTTTAAATAAAAAATAAGAACCTTTGAAATTAAAATAAAAAACAATTTTTTGTTAAAGGAAAAACGTATAATTCATAGTCATGAACATTTACTATATATATATATATATATATATATATATATATATATTGTATTAAATAGATAATATAATATATAATTATATATATATATATTACTATATATATATTATATATATATAGGATATACTATATATATATATATATATAATATATATATATATATATACTATATATATATATATATATATATATATATTATATATATATATATATATATATATATATATATATATATATATATATATATATATATATATATATATATATATTAATTATATATGTTATATATTCATATATAATATATATATATATATATATATATATATATATATATAATGGCACGTATTTATCAGATCTGGGTGGTAATGACGGGTCTCCAGGATCCATTTCGCCACCTCCTCAGGGTCATAATGGCACAAGTAATGGAGGGGATCAATCAGTATTGTCCGAAGTATCCCCTCCAGATCATAGGAGAGACGTGGGGGATGGACTAAGTCCCCCTCCTAATTCTTCTGCCCCTCCAGTTTCGCAGGTAAAGTTAATTCATTACCTATTATTATTATTATTATTATTATTATTATTATTATTATTATTATTATTATTATTATTATTATTATTATTATTATTAAGCTTTTTTTTATTTTAGTTTTTTACAATACAAGATAAATTTTGGTACATCTTTTTTTGAAACTTATAAAACTTTTTTTTTATATTAAGAAAAAGAATTAAATGAAATTTTGGTAATAATTTTCTTACATTTTTATAAATCCTTAATTTAAAATCAAATTCAAAAAGGAAATAATCTTTTTAAAGTTCTAAAAGCGTATGTGTAATTTATTTTAATTTCTTAATTACTTCAGTTGAATATTGTGTTTTTATTTAATCCCTTTTTTTTTGTTTGAAAAAATATATTAATTGTTTAGGTTTTTCAAAAGTAAAATTTGAATAGGATAAATGACAAGCAAGGCAAACATTCATTCCTTCAGATAGTGTGTCAAATCTCCTTACAGTTCTCTTCAGTCCTTATGACATTGTTGTCAAATCCCTTTACAGTATTATTCAGTCTCTCAGACAATGTCAAATGCTCTTTAGTCCCGCTTACAGTTCCCTTCAGCCCTGCAAAAGTGTTTTAAATTCCCATACAATTTTCTTCAGTCTCTGAGATACTGGTGTCAAATCCTCTCATCGGCCTCTCCAGTCTTTTACAAAATGTTGTCAGATCCCCTCACAGTTCTCTTCAATATTTCAAACAGTTTTATTCATTACTGTTCTCTGTTGCTCCTAAGACAAGTCTTGTCAAATGCCATTACAATTCTCTTTAGTTTCGCAAACATTGTTGTTAAATTCCCTTACATTTCTGTTCAGTAGCGCTGACAGTGTTGTTAAATACCTTTACAGTTTTCTTCAGCTCCTCAAACAGCTCTCCCTTGAGTTCTCTTTTAGACTGGTAAACAGTGTTTTCGAATTCCCTCACAGTTCTCTTTAGACGATGTAGACAAATCCCCTTCAGTTTTTCTGACAGAATCGTATGTCAAATCCCGTTATAGTTCTCTTTATCTCCTCATGCAGTGTTGTCAAATCCCTTATAGTTCTCTTTAGTTCTACAGACAGTCTGTCAAATCTCATTTGCAGTTCTCTTCAGTCCCTTACAGATTGTTCTGATAAATATTTTTTTTAATACAACATTTATCGTTTGTCTCGAAAATCATTTGTTTCCAAAAAAAATTAAAATTTTTCGTATGGAAAAACAAATCTGACCCAACCAGTTCCATACCTAACTGTATATGATACTTATACAAAGGTAGAAAGTACAAGAGGGCCTTAAATGAAAGCTTTGAATCTTAAACCTCTATTTTCTAGCAAATTTTTCTACTTTCAATATATATATATATATATATATATATATAATATATATATATATATTAATAATATTAAAAATATATATATATATATATATATTATATGATATATATATATATATATATATATATATATATATATATATTTACATAATATTTTTGTCTTGAAATTTTAAATATTTTATTTCGTTTTTAAATCGCTTTACTTTTTAAAATTATTGCATCACTCTTGATTTTATTATTATTATTATTATTATTATTATTATTATTATTATTATTATTATTATTGTTATTATTATTATTATTATTATTTTGTGTATGTGTTATATTTTTTGATGTCCTTTTTCGTTGTTTGTGTGTGACGCTTACAGGACATACCGCTTAGCCTTGCCACCACCAGCCGATCAGAGTCATCACATCACCATAACCCCACTCCCCCTTCTCACCATCATCACCACCCTCAACCAACACCACCACATCACCACTCCTCTTCTCATCACCATTCCCAGCAACACCAGCATGGCCACAACCAGGTGAGTTTTTTGAGAGTTTCCGTCCAGGTTCGATGATGGGTGGATGCGATGTCGTAATCAATTAATCGTATCAGAAACTTTTAAGCCTTTCGTGTTCAGTACGAAAAGCACAAGTCAAATATTTATGAGTATTATTTCTAGGAGGCAATTCTTTGAATTTTACAAAGAGAATTTCAGATGTCTGGTGTTGATATTCTTTTATAGCAGTTCTGTCGAAAAAGTGTCGAAGGGACGTGGGCATAGAGATAGAATCGATTGGTTTGCCCTAAAACAATTTGTATATATGTGTGCAAGCTGCATAGGATTAGGAGCACCCATCAGTTGATGTATGCTCTTCCCATAAATAAGTGTGGTTCAGGTTCATAGGATCTACAGTTGGTGCCACGTACCTACGTTGGGGTAATAGAGTAAGCATTATTCCTTTAAACATCATTACAAATTTGCAATAAACAAAATATTTTATACGAATTTTATTAAAATCGTGTATGGGACACTAATTCTATCTATTCAACGAAAAAAAAACAATCTACTTCAAATATATTGCAACTAAACTCCACATTAAGTTCATACTAAATTATATGACATAGCATCGCAAAAAATTGACAATAGATGGTAAAGTTGTTTTCTAATTGACCGCAATAAAGGCAAGACTATTACGTTATCAATTGTTGCCACAATCAAATCTGCCAACGTTTCCTTTCCTCATTAACTTAATCACAAATTTGTCAAAGTTTACTCTCTCTCTCTCTCTCTCTCTCTCTCTCTCTCTCTCTCTCTCTCTCTCTCTCTCTCTCTCTCTCTCTCTCTCTCTCTCTCTCTCTCTCTCTCTCTCTCTCTCTCCTTTTCTCTTCTCTTTCTCTCTCTCTCTCTCACACTCTATCTTCTATCTCTCTCTCTCTCTCTCTCTCTCTCTCTCTCTCTCTCTCTCTCTCTCTCTCTCTCTCTCTCTCTCTCTCTCTCTCTCTCCTTTTTTATCTCTTCAAGTCTTCTGCGAGAAAGGTGCCGCTTTTTGAGTAGGAGGCGTTTTTTGGCAATTTGTCCTACAAATAGGTCGTATTTGCGATCGTACTTCTTTGACTCCCTTGCATTCATTACTTCACACTTGGAGCGCAAATTTGTGATTAAGTTAATGGGAAAATTTAAGGAAGTGTAGAGAGCTCAAAACCGATGTGACTCTCTCCGGCACGGAGGCGTACATTTCATATCCATAGCCTTTTAATAAATTCACTTCTTGGTTTATTTTGTCGTAGAAGTTGTTCTCTGAATTTACCATCGTTTTCAATTTCCGGAAACTTAAACTACTTATCTTGTAATCGTGCAGAAACAATTTTCCTCGCAGCTAAAAAGTCTTTTTGTTACAACTGCTCAAATTGCATATTTTGAACTAGAGGGAAGCCAAGCCATTGGTTGTAGTGACATTGAAATCAGCCATTTTGACGATTTCGGAGATAGAAGAAGAGGAGAAAATGTCTTCTACCTTGAAGTTTGGACTTAAAATGTAAGTAGAGTTAGGAAATAAATTAACAGCACAGATGAATTTAGCCGTAATTAGCAAGAGAGCTAGAGCCATAAGGTATATAATTCGGAAGACTCCTCGATCCAGCGCTTGTATAAAAATTAACCATCAAATAAGATACGTACATCTCTATAATCACTCCTCACCAAATGATGAAAAAAAGAGAGATATTAAAGTCCTTTAGCACATGTCGTGTGCATAGTGGAAGGAGGCGGAGGGGGCGGGGCTATCATTTCAACTAATATATCTGACTTGAGCATATTATTTACGGTTCGGTTGAATCGCAGTCCATAAAAAGTGGGCTATTGTTCGCCTGGTCTAGATCAAATTTGTCATTGGAAGGCTAGCTATTTCTAAAGACAAATGCTCATTTGTTGCATAATTTGCGGCTTATACCATAATCCGAGTAAATTAACTCAAAATTATTAAATCTTTCCACGCATCATCGCTTCCACTTTACCTTAGAGTATTTCCTCTCCTTTAATCCTCAAATTTTATAAGTAAAACCCAAGTTTTTTTTAATCTTTAATTTTATCCTTAAAGGTAATTTGATTTTTTTTTTTAAATTATATTAATTTGGAATGCATCTTTTTATGCATGTCTTTTCCATTACTAATATATTATATAATATATAATATATAATATAATTTAATAATAATAGTAATAATAATAATAGTAATATTATTATTATTATTATTATTATTATTATTATTATTATTATTATTATTATTATTATTATTATTATTATTATTATTATTATTTTTATTATTATTATTCTCGTAGCTCTTCACATATGCCAGCATGAGTCCAGTAAGTGGTCTTTCTGGGGTAATTTCTCCAACAAGTATGACCCTCTTGACCTCTCCCGGGACCACCCCAAGGTCAACCCCCAGGTCAACTCCTCCATCAGTTCCGAGATGGAATGCTGGTCCTTTCATCAACCTTGACGAAAACATGGATTACTCTACCATGTCGTCACTACTTCCAGGTCTCCACAATGACCCTTCCTCAGCTCAGCTTATAGATGATGGTAATATGTAGTCCCATATAATATGAGTATGATATGTATATACATATGCCTTGATATATATCATATATACAGACTCCACTAAGACGGGAGTGAGTGAGATACACTTTATATACTAGCTATATGCAATCTTAAAATTCATGGTACTATCACGTCAACTCTCTAAAAGACAACTCCTCCCTCACTCCTATTAAGAGTTCCATTCTCACGCCAGATAGTAAAGAGCTCGCATTCATCATGATCACTGATTTAATCTATCACAATGCAGTACTAATACAATAGCGCTTAGAATGATATCTATTACTGGACCCCCAACGCACTCTCTTGCACATATATAATATTATATATTATATATATAATTTATATATAATATATATATATTATATATATATATATATTATAGTATATATATATATATAGGGCGTGACAGTATCTGTTACTAATGAAGCCGAAGTCAAAAAATTTTAATAATTTACGATTATCGAACAAAATGTGCCCAACAGCTCGCGTAGGGAAAAAAAGGTTTGAACTTTCTTTTTTTACATTTTATTATAAGTTTTTACAGCATGTTTAGTCGTGGAATTTGTTTATTTGAAACAATGGAAAGTGAAAATAAATTATACACTAAGTTATAACTTTGGTTAGTTAAGTTAGGTTAAGTCAAGTTACGTTAGGTTACATCATTTAAAATAATTAATTAGGACTTGTTTTTTTAATATTTTAAAGGTGTGAATGAAGAATACATGCGCTCTTTTATTACAGTAAACGTTTTAAGTTTTTATTTTGACTTTTATTCAAATAAAATATAAAAAATGTGTTCGGATCCATGCAATTCACGATATGGATAAAAGTCACTCACGGATAATTGGCAAGTTCATATTAATATATATTATATATATTATATATATATATATATAATATATATATATATATATTATATATATATATATATATATAATATATAATATATATATATATATATATAATAATATATAGATATATATTATAATATAATATATATATATTTTGCTTTTTGCCTTTTTTTATGATCATTTGTGGAAAAAGGTGAGAGTGAAATACACGTAAACCAACAGAGTTGAGAAAAACAGTTATCAAAATCAAGTGGTGACATTCCTCGAGACTTGACGTTTGAAAGTGTGTCAAGGAAAGTAGAGAAATAGGAGAAAAACGAATGCTGCAGATTTCCCTACAGAAGAGTGAAGAAAGAATGAGCATATCGTTCAAGTTTAGGCTCACAGAGCTGGACAGAGAGGTCTATTCATTTTTATAGCTATATTAAAAGCTAAAAAAAAATTATGCAACAGTTCTCCAGCTTGAAAGAGATCGAAGAGAGCTACCGAGAGTAAGAGAGTAAATTAAATTAAACTAAAAGCTCTTAATTGTTTAAGTAAATTCGATCCTACCTGTATTTAAAATAATTCCACAGTGGACTTCAATATCCTGTATTTTGTGAGATGTAGCTAAGTTCCTTATCTTTGAACATATATTTAGTCAACTGTCGAACTTAATTTTAGCGTTAGTTACAAATGTTTAGTCTGCATGAGAAAGCTATCTAGAATCTCTAAACTTCCTTGAAATCCTTTCAGAAGAGAAGTGAGCGAATTGTATTATTAGAATTTAGAGTAAATTTAAATTTTAATATACGAGATATGTTAATAAACGGTTGCTTTGGTCTCAAATAATAATGTCATGAAAACGGTTAAGGTATTTATAAATCTAAGGCGTATGACTAAAGGTACGCATAAACAAAAGCGAGCTTCAATGCGAGAGTTAAGGCTAACGGTTTCGTGGTCAACCCAACACATGGTTGAGAGTTAATAAAACACACAGCAAAGTGCGAACTGTTCGCGCAAACTAAGTGACCGCGCGGTCAACATGAGCGTTCAGCCAAATACTTTTCTTTGGGGTTGTTTGCTTAAGGAAGAGGACACATCAGAACGAATACGAAAGAGAAAGCTATCAGCCCAATATGTGATTAAGAGTTCAATAACACACTAGGGGATAAACAGGTAGCGTGATCTAGATGGCTTCGCAGCAGGAATGTGTGAAGAAACTAGAAATAACATAAGTAGATACTCTCTTAGATTTTATCAAGACTGAAAATTAACTGTTCGCGCTGGCAGATCGCTTTGATGTATGCCAACTAATTCAGGAAGATCCCACGTTCTCTTTTGTATGGTTGAACCTTAATAATTACTAATCTTTGTTAATACTGCATTATTTTAGAATGATTTTACAGACGAGTAAAGGTGTAAAATTTATATTTTATTTTGATTGAGCAAAGATTAATAAAAAAAATTTCTGAAGAAACTTAAGTATCTCGAAGTAGGAAAAATTATGTTTAAGAAACACTGATGGAAAAAATGAAAGATTATTTTCATAATGATTTTGGAATGAGTGATTATTAGATTAAGATTTGCAGGTAGAGTACAAGTTGAATTCGTAGTAAGCTTAAATATTTAGATTTAAGGAAGAAAATTTATTTTTTTTATTAAAAAGAGCAGTGTGATATATAGGAATAATAAAGCGTTTCCATATAGAATCTCATCAAGGCTCCCTATTATTTAACACTATAATATGGAGAGATACGAATACGTTAGAAAATAGATTGGACGCGGAAGAAGAGAAAGTGAATTTTCGCTTCAGATACGTGGTAGTGTTGACTATTTAAAAGGCTTTGTAAAGATGATTAAAATTATAATTAAATGTTCGTGATGAGGATGATTGAGGATGCAACTCACGAAACATTAAACATGGACGGTGAAATTGGTATCTCTAGATTTATGTTGATCTAAATGTTGTCTGATATAAGAGTAAAAAAAAGTTCGAACAAATTAAGGGTCGTATAAAAGTTCAAAATACAGCAATTATGGGATGAGAAAACCGGGTGCTTTAAATACTACGCTTGATTTTTATGGGGGACGGTTGGATGCCTAGTGGTCTGAGCATGGTTACGTTAACTCGAGCAACGCAGAGTTTCCATGTGTTCGAATCCCGCTGATGGAGAGTAAAATCTTCTGTGACTCATTCATTTAAAACTCAGCAATTATGGGATTCGAAACCGAGAGCTTTAAAAGCTATGCTTGAAACTTTCTTTTTTGGGAAAGTGGATGGCTTAGTGGTGAAAGCTCTCGGCCGTGATTCACTCAGCGACGCGGAGTTCCAGCGTTCGTATGCTGCTGAGGGAGAGTAAAATCTCCTGTGACTCATTTAATACTTTGGGACTTAGTTCATCTCCACAGTTGACTGGAAATGAACTAAGAAACTAAACTTTAGGCTGTCTATTTCTAAAGTGCTGACACACCTGATTTTAGAAAATATAGTAATTGCATGACGCAGTAATTATATTCACATTGCTAGTAATTGTTCTAAATACTCACTGTACTACCTACTCGCAAGTTGATTAAGTCTAATGTTGAACAGTTTTGGAAGGAATCTTCCCCAGCAGTAATAAGAGATTGATTTAAACCTACTCCTGTTGTGAGAAAGATAATCTTTCATTAAGTGAGAAATATTCAGATTACATTTCTTTACCTTGATTCTTTTACCATATCTGTGAGGTTGATTCAAATGAACGTGTTGTGGCTTTAACTACATTATATTTTGCTATTATTTATATTCTCTTTTTGTAATATTGCTGTCATTAGGGTCGTGGAGCCAGAGACATGGAATCGCAAAATTTACGGTGAATTTTTGCGCTTTTGAGTTGTTGCTTGGAACCGGAACAAATAAAAACTTTTTGTACTATATATATATATATATATATTATATATATATATATATATATATATATAATATATATATCTATATATATATAGTTTATATATATATATATATATATATATATTATATATATATATATATTTTAATTTGTGAATTAACTGAAAACAAGAAGTTAATAACAAGCATACATAAGTTTCATAACGTAGAATTAGGGATTCCATTAGTGTAAATTGAGCGGTGCAGAGCAGTGCATTGGCCATTGCTGAAATGATGGAGCCTAAACCGGCTAATTTTTTTAAAGTGATGAAGCCGCCAAAACGTTAAATTATTATTATTATTATTATTATTATTATTATTATTATTATTATTATTATTATATTATATTATTATTATTATTATTATTGGACAGTTTTAATTTGTTTTTATTTCGTCTGACAGACCGTTATTACGTCGTCCACACGGCAGATGCATCACAATCTCCTCACTCCATTACTGTATCCGGTGTAGATGCAACGGTTTTAACTGGCGTGCCCTCAGCTCCAGTTTCTCCTTCGGTAGGGGGTTCGCATATGGAAAATAGCCCATTAAGACATCCAGGAAACCCCACAACTCCTTCCAAGCCTCAACATCCTTCTTAAGAATATGAAGAAGAAATAAACCGTTGTCTTCAGGATTATCTTATGTCCGTTCCAAGGTTTGGTACC
>JABUQX010043494.1:0-7500 GCA_015478945.1 Trachelipus rathkii | reverse complement strand
TCTTCACACTCAACAAAAAGAAAGACTATTGAATGCAGAGACCAAAGGGTTTCGGGTTGACCGTCAAGCAACCGCCTGGAAGGCGCTCCTAGAATCGGAAAAGATGGTATAGTTACCCCACAGGTGATGGTGCTAATTCTGGTCATCGCCAGGGACACCGCTATCAGTTCAGCCGAAAAACAGACGAATACGGTGGAAGGGTGTGGGATACAGTGATATCCTGAAAACAGCCACATCTCCCAACCCTCCTTCCGTCTTGGAATCATCGGTGTAAACTGCTATAGAGTCTCTATGGACTTTCTCATGGTACAGAGAGGAATCCCTCAGCTGCACCCGGTGTGCCTCCGACTGTGGTAAAGACCGAATTCCATTGCAGTGAGCAGGAGGCGGATAAACCCACTGTGAATGGGTAGAGATGAAATCATAATGCATGACCGCTCGCTGAGGAAGGTCTAGGAAAGTGAAGATGGAAGCAACAACCCCAGCAAAAGGCCAATAAGGAGGGTTGTGATGAACGCGCTCTATAATAGATGTCAAGGTCGATGAGGTAGGAACCTGAATACGAAGGAATAATGAGCACATGAACTGCTCCCTCCGTAGGGATAGGGGCATCACCGCCTTGCCTCCACCATTCCCAGGCCTTTCCCTCGGAGATGGAACGAATGCTCCCGTGGGACGTATTCGGCGCCTTCGGTCTAATGGGATCAAGAAGAAGGAGGTAGGACAGGAAGGTCTGCCCATTTATGGCACAACCATAGGCTAATTTAGTCCGCACCTGCATGATGTAAAGGTGGAGCATGGTTTTTCTGTCCGCACCCCAAGTCTTGGAGGTTAGGTGTCGTAAGAGATCCAAGGAACGGCAGCAACTAGCTTTGAGGAAAGTAACGTGAGGCAGGTATGTGAGGCGCTTATCGAGCAGCAAACTCAGGAACCTCGCCGTCGGCTCCACACGAATATGGGAGCCATCGACGCGCAATATAGGAAGCGATTGTATGCGACCCCTACGACGGGGATTTTTTCGGAAAAGCACGGCTGTAGTTTTCGACGTGGAGAATGTAAAGCCACGTGCAGAACACAGGAGGAAACCCTATCGATGGCAAGCTGAAGTTGACGCACCATACAAGGAAGTTTTTGCTCCAGTGATGTACAGGGCAAGATCGTCAACATAGATGGAGCAACGTACCGATGTCGGGATGAAATCGACTGCTCCATAGAAACCTTTTGCAAAAACCAACACGCTCAGTACACTGTCCTCTTCGTCCAGAACAAACGTCTCGATAGTGTGGTACCACAACGGACTTGAAACGAACGATCTGACATTAATAACTGGAGGAAGAGGGAAAGTTGCCCCCTAAGGCCCAAGGAATGAAGGCTTCGCAAAATCCCCATCCTCCATATGCTATCTTACGGCTTTTGGAGGTCAAAGAAAATTGCCAAGGCCATTTTGTCGGAAGCAAATGCCTCACGATCGTCGTGATCCAACCGAAGGAGAGGATCCTGAGTAGAGCGATGGTGACGAAAACCAAATTGATAGTCGAAAAATGCATGAAGTTGCTCCAAGATGGGAAACCACCAATCTCTCCATGAGTTTGCATGTGATGCAGGTCAATGAAATAGGGCGATGGCTATGGAAAGAACTTGGATCCTCCCCAGGTTTGGGAATGGGGACAATATAATGCAGTAGACCAAGTGGAAGGGAAGACTCCATCCGCCCATATTCTATTGTATAAACTGAGAAGGAAGGCAGTGGCAGAAGGATGAGCGTGCCGGAGGATCTGGGGGGAAATGCCGTCAGGGCCAGGCGTTCCATCCTTGCAAAGGTTTAGGGCGCCCTGGAACTAAGCTCTGGTGAATAAACTGTTCTATGGAAGGTCTTCTCCAGGTGGAACAGAAAAATCCGGAATCTTCACCCGCAGGTGGTCAGAACGAAAGGGTTCAGGATACCGGGAGCCGTTAGAGTAGGACGTGAAGTGATAACCCAACTCGTCCGCCACGACCCCGGGAGCAGAGATGACATCAGAGGTATGGGGGCCGTAAGCAAGGAGGATTAGTGGATCTGCATGGTCTTTTCTTGAAATTTTCGCACCTTTTTATGGACTGCTGATACAGGCGTAAAAGAATGAACGGTGGAAGCGTAGTTGCGAAAATATTGGTGTTTTCGCGTACTGCTATTAATACGCCGGGAGCGGGCTGCCGAAGCTTTAAACATAATCAAGTTGGAAGGTGTGGGAGTTTGTTTATACATCCTATAGCTTTTCACGATTAGTCAGAGCACATTCCTGGTTTCACCAGGGGGTTGTCGATCTCCAGGTCTCAGATGAACGGGGTATATGGTCCGCTGCCGCCTGAAGGATTGCTTCCTGAAAGAAAGTGAAGGCATCCGCCGGCAACGGGAACAGGGTAGTTGCAGGAAAGATGGGAAAGTAAGTAGCCTGATGAAAGGAAGATCAGTCTGCTCTGTCGTAGCGCCAGCCAGAATAAGGTTGTTCCTTCGGACTGGGGCTGAAGGATGGTATCACGATTGGGTAGTGGTCACTACCACAGAGAAAAGCAGACCTTTCCTACCCAAAACGATCTAAAGACGAGATGGAACACAACGAGACATCAACACAGGAAGAAGTGCCTGTATCAAAACATTCAACGGTTGGAAGGCCTGTGTTGAGACATCCCAATGAGAAATCCTGCAAAATACTCAATATCCAATCGGCATTGGGGTCGTAACAGAGTCTCCCCACAAATTGTGGCGGAGATAGGTTAAAGTCACCGAGAACCAACATGGGTGGTGAGAGACACTTGAAAAAATTAACGAGATCCTTCTTTGTATATTTACAGTTGGGGGCCAGGTACGCTGAGAAAGATGGATAAGAGCCGCTACGGCATGTAAGGGAGTGGAGGGGAATCGGAGTGAATGGGACAGACTCGTAAAGCAGGATTGCAGACCCCTCCGTCGCTAGCTCCACGATTCAGGGAAATAGGGGGTTACCTGTACCTTGGAATTAGTCAAAGTACGCTTTTGAATGCCGCTGGGAAATTTTTGAATACCGTGGGAATTTTTTGATTACCGTGAGAATTATTTGAAGACCGTCGGAATTTTTTTTTCGAAAACAACGAAAGTTTTTTTCGAAAAAAAAATTAAATAATTAAATAAATAAAATAAATAAATAGTAAATGTTTAATTAATGATTATTATTAATCACCGTGCATGTCCCCGCACCGGATGCGTCATCACTCTGCGCCTCACCCCACCGCACCGCTACGCCCAACGTGTGATGGTACTGAGCCCCAAAACCTGGAAATGATCGTAGAAGGTTGAAATTTGGCGAAAGGATTCGGATCCGGATTCGGATTCTGAGCCAGCACCGGTGCTGGCTCCGATGCGGTTATATAGTATAAATATATATATACTAATATATAATATATATATAGATATATAATATTATAGGTAGATATATTTTATAGTATTATATATAATATATATTAAGTAAACTGCATTGTAGTATATATTCTAAAATATATCAATCATTCCATTTTGTTTTTTTTCAAATATTATTTTGTGATATTCATTCTCAATGGCTATTTATAATAAGTATATATATATATATATATACTATAGTAATATAGTATAAATTATATATAAGATATAGATAATTATAAATAGACATGAAATATATATATATCGTATATAGAATAGTAGGTTGTCGGAATGTGCCTCCATATATACTATATTCATATAATATTCTTATATATTACATTATTATACTATTTATATACTATCAATTAATATTAATATAACATAATATATATATATATATAGTTTTAATAATAAATATAATTTATAATGTATAATATTAGTAATTCGCATAATTTAAATATCTCTATGCTTAGGTATTTTAGATATAATAATTATATAGAGATAAAACTATAAAGTTTTCAAAGGTATTTTGATTTTATATATATAAATACTAATCACTTTACAGTGTTGATTCATGTTACTATCAATATATCACTAGACTTAATTCACCTACATGATTGTTTGTATAGTATATATTATAATATAATAATAGTATTATATGATTATGATTATGATAAGTAACTAGTAATATAATATATAAATACTATCATATATATATATAATATATATTACTACTATATATAATATATATAGTATTATATATATATATATATATAATACTATACTATCTATATATAATATATATTTAATATCACATTACAGTGTTATTCGAGTACCGGATACTAATCAAAAATAGTTTTCATCATACTCGTAACGTCAATCTACAAGAATTGTTCTCTTTCTTGCCTTAACGTTTTGAAAAAATATCATCGAATGATTTGTTGCTATCGAAGGATCAAGCGACCTAATGAGAGATCAGACTCGCATGGGCGCCAGATAGAGATTAAATCACACAATTTTTCTTGCCTAAGGGTAGATCGCAAATCAATTTTTAACTTGTGTTAAAACGGAAAAAAGACCTCTCGTCGCTTTCGGTATTAGCCACAGGAAGCGTTAGGTAGTATTAGGCGGTACTGCAAATGTACTAGATCAATTTTGTAGAAAGAATGCTATTTGTCGAGAAGACTATTCTTCTTTTCCACTAGTAAAACCGGCCTAAATGATTCAGACCAGCGATAGAGAAGCACAAGTCATCAAATCTAAGCAAGCTCAGAACCAATCAGACAAAAGTGTTTAACAAGATTGAATTAATTATAGAGTAGTCTGTAATTTCCAAAAGTCCAAATGAGTGATTTTTCTTTTCGTGTTTTTGCTGCTTCTCTAAAACCTTCAGCATCTAGGTAGAGACATTTGATATTATATACAAAAATAAGTAGCATTTTTAAATTAGCGAATAAAACTTTTTTTCGCGGTGGGGGCATGGATTAATTCAAGTATTAACGATATACAAAATTACGCTAAGTACGTGTTTCACTCTAACTTGCGTCCTTTTCCTGTAACAATTAGTATGGATCATTCTCACGTTTCGTTCCACTATGTAAACTGGTTTTTCTTTTTTGTTGTGCCTTTGTGTTTCTGTATAGAAAGCAAATGGTCTATCGAAATTTGACATATGGTGTATAATATCTCAAAAAATTTCTCAAATTTTCTTCTCGAATTGTCTTAATTCAAATCGGAATTGAAGGACACCTTAAGACTGTCGTTTACAAAGCAAAACGTCGATTGGGTTGAGCAAGTTTTCAATGTTTCATTTATTATTGTGTGTTCTGTAGGATGATTTGACGATCTGTCTGCAGTTTTAATAGACTGAATATGATTGTGATAGAGTGCCCAGAGGGAATGGCAATGAGAGGGCAGGTGCTTGTTTTTCAAATGTGTTCCCATTTTTTGAATTGCAGTCGACATTAAGAATATTGCAATTTCTTGTGGCTTGTAGTATTTTGCGTTCTGTTATGCATCACGTATTTTGTTCAATCAATGACAGAGCAGATCTTCTGCTGGTAGTTTCCACGCAAATGCACGGTATGCATCACTGTCGAGCGAGACCAATCAGTACTGTGAGCTGACAAGAGACTTCAACAAACACGTTCCCTTAATTACTGATACCAGTAAACCCCATCTGTGTAGATGAAGAAAAAAAAGTTGTACAATGCCTTGAAAAAAAACACAAAAAAATGTAAAAATCACATCTAAACAGCATTTCTGCAGCATTGAACCCAGACAAATTCAAGGAGGTGCCTGCCAGAACAAAGGAACAAATTCAGTTTGCCATAGGGGTTTTTCTTCTTGATTCTAGCTTGAACACCGGAGTATTTTCCTGCCATGTTACTGGCATTGTCGTAGCTTTGACCTCGACAGTCACAACATTTCAGATGTTTTACTTATTAAAGGTTTCTTAACCAATAAATATATAAATTTAATGTGGCACTATTATGACCAGAAATGTTTATAAACTGCGAAAAAAACATTTCAAATTTTTTCATATAGCACAAAATAAAAGTTAATTGATCACAGTGACAGAGATTAAATCTTGGTGTGTCGAATGGCTACGCTAATACTATAGTTATATATTGCCGAGATTTTCAACCTCTTGACACTAATATGTATGCTAAAAACAGTTGTTCCCAGCCAATTCTATAGTTATTGAATGAACCTCTATTTGCATATTATTATTGTACATGTATGAAAGCGAGTTACCCTTTCCCAGAGCGCGAGTGCCCTAAGCGATGTTATGTGAGTATATGTACTCTGGCTATGAGAAAGTTTGTGTATCGAATCTGCTGCCAAAAGGCTCTGATATTTATATCCTATATAAGAGTGGCGAAGTGTGTGATGAGATGTGTTTGCCGATTGTAAGTGTAGTTTGTTGCAAAGTAAATTTTTTCAAGACCAAGCAACAAGTCGTACGATAAGATGAGTCTATGTCTCCGGAGAGAGTTCACTATGCTGCGTCACACATATATATATTATATGATAACACCCTTCTGCCATTATATAATCGCCTTATCTATCTCACACGTACGCGAGTCACGACGCGAGAGTGAGAGTACGTCCGATGTGTCTACTTACCTCTGTACGCGAGGAACTCCACACTTAATCAAATGCTCAACAGAATTATGTGAGAATATACAGATTCTCGCATCTTTATTGTGATCGAGTAATCCGTATCTTCACGACTACACACAAATGATTACCTTAACACCTCTGCGCTATTGCTTCTCATGGAGAGTAGCGAGCGTAGCGAGAGCGAGTGAACGGAAGCGTGTTGGCGCGACAGTCATATAATTCCTAAGCTTTAAGGACGCCACTTTAACACAACTCCGTTGTAGAGCTGCTCTGCTATATCGCAACATCACCAACTATGCGTATATCTCTATGAGAGTCTTATTTTAGCACGGAACGTATTTGTTATTCCAGACGATTATATGTGAAGGGAAACAAGTTTTCTACACGTTATATTGGTGCTCACCACCTCGTAACGCGGTTTACGTGAACTATGGTGAAAATCTATCTGTATGTTCTAGATACTCTATATGTATTTGGCTTCCTATGCTTCTTCGAGGGAAGTATGGGTTTGTGTACTTTGATTATTTTTAATATATGAGAGCTTATGTTCTTGGTGTCTATGTGCGGCTACTTGTGTGTGCGAGAGTGGATTTTGTGGTTATTTTAGAATTGGTTATTGAACCAGAATTCACAGTATTATAATGCCATGGGCCATGTTTGTTAGGGTCTTCGCTATCTAGAATTTTATTTGATATAGTTAGAGTTCTTTTATGTGGGTTAGTAGTTATGATCTATGGATTGGTAGTATCTTCTGCTTCTGATTTACAGAACTTGAAAGTTAAGCTTTATGATTGAGTCTGGTATCATTATACATGTTTGTTATAACACGCTGAATAGGTTGTCGTTGTCGTTTTTTTTCAACAGCATAGTAATAGTTAGGGAGTAGTTGTTTTTGACTTATTTTCCGAAGCTTTTACTGCATTATATGACGAATAATGTCACTCTCAGTACAATCGATTCCC
>JABUQX010043493.1:0-27314 GCA_015478945.1 Trachelipus rathkii | reverse complement strand
ATATATATATAAATTATATATATCTATTACTATTATATATATACTTATATATTATATATTTATCTACTACCCTATATAAATATACTATATTATATATACTATATGTATATATTATTATATGTATCTAAATAATAAATTTCTGTATTGACTATAGTATTTTTTTGTATTATTCAATAAATTATATATATTTACTATATTTTTTTTATGTAATTAGTGTAATAATTTATATACGTATATATAGTTATTTTTCACTGCAATATAAAAAATGTTTCTATTTCTTTACGATTATGGAGATGACGACCTTATAAACGTTTTCCAAATCAATCTCCATTAGTATTTAATTGTAAAGAAATATTTTTAAATCATTCTTAAAAGAAGGTAAATACTATTATTCTTCCGTATATCAGATTTCTTTATTATTATAAAGAATAATATTAGAGTTTTTCTTAATAATAATAATGGAATATATAATAATTAATTTCTCTTGATTTAATAATAATAATAAATTACTTAATTTTATAATCATTCATGTCCCTTATATTTCAACTTAATACTTTGGTTATAAATTTTCAATAGTATTAGTTACTAATAGGTAAATCTTCAGAGCATTGTGATTTTAAAAAAGAAGTTAAAAAGTTAAAAATAAAGATAATACAATTGTGAATGCTTACTTTAAAACTTTTCAATAACAGAATGAAATGCAGAACTTCATCATTCATTCATTCTGAGGATTCATTTGATTTATCGACTTTAGTGAGAGCATACTATTGTCGACCACCATTCTAAACAGCCTTTTCACCTGTTTTAATAGAAAGGGTTAGAGCAGGAACAAGATAATTTTTGAGCCAATATATGTAAATTATTGAAGTTAGATTTTATTATTTAAAACTCTACCAACTCAAAAGAAAATATGGAGTGTATATGCCAATTTTCCTATTTTCATGAGCATCTGTTTAATGTTATAGAAATAATAACTAATAATTATTATTTTTTATTATTATTACTACTACTTTACTTATACTACTACTTTACTATACTATTGGTTTAATATCCCAAATGTATTATTTAAATATTCCTTTTTATTTAATCAGCAAATAATCAGCAGAAGAAAACTCTGATTGAATGATGATTGAGAAAAAATATGCCTTTTGTCCATGACAAAATTATTCGGTCTCTTCCACTAAATATATATATATATATATATATTATATAATATATAATATAATATATTAAATATATATATATATATAATATATATATATTATATATATATTATATATATATATATATATAATACTATATATATATTATATATTATATATATTATATATATATATATTATATATAGTATATATTAATCTTAGGGAAGTGTATTAGGTGTCGAGGAGAATTTTGATATGAAGGAATGACGTTAAATTAGGATTGTGTAGGTTGGAAGAAGGGGGGTAAATAAATGGACAAAATGAAAGTTTATACTGTCGAGATGGCTTCGCGTCACTGTGGAAAGGCATGAATTGTTTAGTCCGTTGCTTTAAGCGGACGTATGTATAGTCTTTGCGTGAGTGTTTGGGAATTCGACTGGCTTGGGAGACCGAAGGAAAAAGTGGATTTGAACGTTCAGTAATGGAATGTTCGGGAGGCAGCAGAAATGTCGAGTTTGGCAGAGGCGATAAGAAAGGTCATAATAGGAGTGAATGGCACGGGGTTTTGTGATTGTATGGTGTCGTGGGCCACTGGGCAACAGGGATGGAACCTTTAGCACAGACGGTGATATAGTGAGGGTCCGCTCGTCGCGGTTCCCGGTGAGTCTAGCAGGTGGATTTTCTGATTGTGACGAGTTTTTACTAATAGGGTATAAAGGGGGCGTAAGGCTGGGCTTTCTTTTTCGACTGTATATCCTTCGTACTTTCATGTTTCGTCTTGTGAACTGTCACGCACCCCCCCCAGTCTGTGGGCAAAAAATGGATAGACATATATATAAATATATATATATATATATAATTATATATATATATATATATATATATATATATATATATATATATTATAATATAATAATATATATAATAATATTAATTATATTAATTATAATATATGAAATAATATATATATATATAATATATATATATAAATACAGAGTTGATTTCAAACAACCTCCTGACGAACAACCAGACATGGCAGGATGATATACGAAAAAACGAATACAGGAACATATATCTGTTAAAATAACCTACCGGTATGTCTCGTGATCGACGCTTCGCTTTCAAAGTTACGGCGCACGAGATTGAGTAACTAGTTTATGTGTGGACGCCCGCGTCGCCATGCTAGCAGTTACCCGACGACTTTAGTTACTCAATTATTAATGTGTTCTGTTGCGGACGTACCATGTGTGTACGCTTAACGTACTTCGGAAACACGTGGCAATACCTTTACCTTGCCCAATCCATCGATTGGATTTCAGGAACAGAAGTACGATCGATATACAAATGGTTCAATACACTCTTCCGAGTTAACCGACATGATAATGGTGTTCGGGCGCGAACGGAAATCGGACACGACAGATGCGCACCCTCATTGTACCTGGGAACGGGTTTTCCACACCAGAAATCCACACACACCCACAATTGTTTGCTCGGCCTTCATCAGGCGGCATTCGAAATAAATTTGGACCTTCGGTCCCGGGTGACACTGGTAGTGGAAAGACCCGCGAAAATTACGAGGACTCACTGTGGTTTGAGAAGAAGAACGAGTGATTGAAGAGAGTCAGGCCAACGACCCGTTCTATACCGTTCGACTAGGCACGACGCAGCATTCTGCCCCCCATTAGCTCATGGTTTCAAAATACAGTCATCTCTCGTGCGTTATCTGAGCGGATCTTGCCAAGAGCAAGACCTCATCTACAGGCTACCACCACAGGCCCAAAGTTACAAGGACCTTAGGAGCCAAACACGGTCGACTTGCACCCGTAGTACTGGCGATTGGCTCTGGATGGATTTCTTGCCAACGGCCATGCGCATCGGATATCCTAGCCTAATTCCTGCACTATATGTGTTTACTGAATTGATGGCGTGCCTTCCACGTGCATAGGGCTAATTTCAACGGCAGAGTAAACGCCAATAATGGCACTGAGGACTCCGCGATCGGCAAGTTGTTCCATCAGAGTTCACCAGGCCAAATTTACCGTAAACTTCTGGGGTGGAATTCTTGGGGGTATATATGCGTGGGATCCTGTCTCCTTCCACACCGTATTGGCATGGACTGTGTACCTGAACTACCTCAGAACACGCTTCGCGCTCATTTGGTCGTCATAACCACCTTGCTGAACGCCGCAGCAGACATGTTCGGTTATCCAACATGTGTGTTGGATGGCGTCGCAGCGCGACATTCATCCCACCAAAGTACGTCGGGGTCGACATTCCTGAAACAGAGTCTACACTTGACAAATGAATAGGGATGTGGAGGACTGTTGCCGTGCCTTGCAAGAGATTTCGCCGACCTCAGCCACTAGATTTATTTTTTTTGGGGCAGGGCATGTGTGAAAGATGTTATTTGGTACTGTCAATTTATGTTTAACCCAAGTCAAACACACAGAGAGAACTGATTTACAGCGAGATATATTCACTGCGTTTCCATTTTTGAATAAGCCAATATCAGACAACGCAGTGGAGGCACTGATCTTAAGGTAAGATCTCCCGACAATAGGGCAATGGCACGGCCGAAAATGGCTCACGAATGTATCAGGGGGGTACAAGAGGCAGACACTTTGAAACACTCCTGGGAATTTTTTTCCTTCAAATAAAATGATTTCTAAACAAGTGTACAATTGTGTTGCCTATTTCATACTCTTCGCGTTCAAAAGACACCATACGTTGTTTAAACAAAAAATTTCTTATCTGTTTACCTCTATCAAACCCTCAGGCAGTACACAGAATGTCACGGCACGGCACCTACATAGACAATTAGAATTTCCCAAATAGTTCTACACGGTTAGGACACCGAGGTCAAGCAGTAACGCGTGGTCGCAAACATTTCTCCAGGGTTAACCTTTCGGCATCCACTTCCGTACTGTGTTTGAAAACGTAAGCCGTGGATCATAACAACATAGCTAGTTAACAATAAATGTTACATCCTCCTACTTCTCGATGTTATGCATCTTTGCAAACCCTCCGAGTTTGTCGCAGAGGTTTTTGAATCACCCTGTATCTTTATACTATTATATAATATATTATATATATATTATATATATAATTAGTATTTTAGTATATATATAATATATACTATATATATTATATATATATATTATATATATCCCATATAGCACAGATGGTTTTTTTCTTTTCCTTTCACCTTCTCTTTGCCCCAAGATTGGGGGTAAGGTGCTGTGCAAGATCGGAAAAGAAAAGCAGTGGGAGAACATTGACCAAACGCTCGGAAAGACAGACTCCAGCCTTTACGCCCTTCCAGTTAACCATTTAATTGTGATGGAGCTCATGTCACAGACAGACAAATCCACCTACGTGCATCATGGACCGCGCGGACCCTCACTTGGTAAATAAGTTCTCAATGTAAGGGTTTTTCCCCTTGGACCCAGGTGGGCCACAACCCTGCCCCCATACACCCCGCCATTCTCTCTATCATGCACCTTTCTTCGTCGCCTCTGCCTCAAACTCAATTTCTCTCCTTCAGGACATTCGTTCAACGACTCGATCCACTTTCTCTTCGGCCTCTCCCCAGCCGGTCGGTTTCCCACACACTCACACTATACATCCGCTAACCAACCGCTTTGATTCTCCTTTCCACATGAACCAACGCATCTCAAAATACTTTCAATTATTCTCTTCATTTACCCCTTTCTTCCACCACACACACTCTTAATACGTTCTTCCTCACCTTTATTAAATCTCTTTTCAACTAGATATAATATTATATTATATTATATTATATATTATAATATGATATATATATATTATATAATGCTGATCCACAGATTATTATATATATTAATACTAGTATATGGAATTTAGATATGTATATGTATTTATATATATGAGGGAGAGACACACATTTACTCGAACGATGAAGATTATCCTCCCTAGTTTTTAAATGGTGTGCGCCTTTCTCCTATATTGTTGCTTGTTCATTATTACTTCATCACGATCTCATGTTGCTCTCCATGATGTGCATAAAATTACTAACCCATCCTCCCCATTATAGGCTCAATCTATACTTTATATGTTGCATTATAGCTGTTAATGTGTGATATAATGTCATGTATTACTACCTCCTACTTCATAGATAACTACCTTAAACATTCCCTTGATCACTCAGATCCTTGTGTGCGCTGACGTGGAGAAAGAATTTCCCACATGATCTGTTGATGATTAGATAGTACAGTATGTGTGTCGTTGTTCTGTAGTAAGTGTCTCGAGAGGCCGGTTATGATGGATGGGCTCTCCTTGTGTCCTTCTAGGTCGTGTAGTTGGGGTTGAGCTGATAAGATTATACCTACTACAGTCGTATTTTACTTATGCGTCTTAAGGTGGAAATGCTTGAATTGGAGGAATCTCTGTTTGGAGAAGTGGTCGTGATCTCTCCGAGTTAGAGATTGAGCCTTCTTAACTTGGTACTGGAGTAATGTGAATACATGAATTTTCGTTTGTTACATGTAATGCGGAGGTTAGTTGATGCATGGTATTGATGATGTGGGTACTCATTGTGTATTGTCAGAGGGAATATGGATTGGTTTATGAGGGGGAGAGAGTGGTGGAGACGAAGTCGTGTGAGTGGTATGATATTTAGATATATGGGTCATTATTTGATTTGCCTCTTGCTTGTGTGTAGTGTTGTAATTGTGTAAAACATATAGTATGAAGGAAGAATATGGGTGAATTATTATATGTGTAGTGGGTGATTGGTGGTAGAATTGCTTTGTACTAATTGTGGGTGTGGCTGGTTGCTAGTATGGGTGTTATCGACCGACGAGAATGAGAGAGAGAATGTGGCGTAGATGGGCGAGATGAGGTAGCCCTTTTGCAAGATTCTATGGCGTCCCTGAGCATTGATAGCATTTGCTCAATTATGGATGGTGTCTACTGTAGTCAATATGTGGTTATTGAGAGATAAGTCGAGCAATTGGTGTTGTAAATTGTAGGCAATTTTGCATAGGATGCTTATGCTCTGTTTGACTTATCGATGGTGTAGTTATATTTCTAAGCACTCCTAATTGGTTGAATTTTAAGTTCTTGGAAAAGTCAATGTTATGAGGCTATAGGTCGCTGTGAAAGTTATATTATGATCTTTAAAGAGCTGCTTAAATTTGTAGGGGATCATGTTGACTGCGAAGCGGTTCGAGAGATCACGCGGTAGTTGAAGAGAGTACGATGTTTTTGGCGGACAGGTCGCCTCGCGAAACGCCGCCGCGTGCTGCCCGCGGCGCGATATTTTATCGTGCCACGCCATGATGTTTTGGCGGCACGGCGTGGCGCGCGTGCAGGGAGTTAGATCCCGAGTTCCAGTAGATCTGCGCTTGAGTCGTGTTGGCGGCGCAGAGGGCAATGATTACTTCAGAAAGGTTCTATAAGCATGTTCTAGAACAAACAACACAAATACATCTTATGAAATTATTTGAAAGATTGTTATAAAATAAGCTTATTAGGAAATAGAATTAAGTTCTAGGGCAAACAATGTAACGAATTTTATTAAAAAAATATGAAAGAATATTATACAAGAAACATATTGGGGAATGAACCTAAGTTCTATAACAGGCGATGCAAACAAATTAAAGCAATCCTGTAAACAGAATTTTAAAAGGAGCACGTTTTCTTGAAAAATTGTAGATTTGGTCATAATTGTTAACTTATTAACTTAGTTTCTTAATTTTTGCAATGCAAATATATAAAATAACACGTAATCTGAAATCAGATACCATATGTGTATATACCACAAAGGACCTAAATGGGTACAAAATGAATATATTATATATGATATACTTTTTTTTATTAATATATAATATAGTAATAATATATTAATATAATTTTCTGATTAAATTGAGATATTAATAGACACCCTTCTCAATGGCTGCATTAACATAGTTGTGAATGATTAACAATGTAATGTCATTTAGATTTTCTAGAAAATGCTAAAATATTCTTTTCTTTACTTAAAATATTTTTGTATGTTAATTAAAGTTGAGACATTATGGGATTCGAACCGACTGAAGTTGCGAACGAGAACGAATAATCAACCCATCGACTTAACCATTCGACCACTTCACGAAACCAAAATAACTGCGGTTAGTGGTTAGTGCAGTATATTTGTATTAATTAAAGTTAAAAATAAATACAAGGTAAAGAGACTCTATATTCCATGTATTAATTATAATGGATTAATTAATTAATTATATATAAAGGATAATTATCCTTACCATATGAAATTTTAAAATTTGAGTGTATCAAAATGAAACAAAAAAATATACTGAAATATTAGCAATAATTCTTATTGACAGTAAATCTTTACTAATGAGAATGAACAATACCTGTAGAAGGCCATCCAGGAGTCAACGGGTCTCCGTCTCCAATAAAAGTTGTGCCTCTTTGGATTCCGGTACCAGGAAGCCACCAAGTATGATCATAAACATTTTCAGGCTCTATACCGTCTGCTGCCACGTCTTCAGGATCACTAAAGATTATAATTCCTTTTGCTCCAAATTTCTCTGCAAGATGCACCTACATTTCCAATAAAAGGAAAATTATCTTTAAATAGTTTATAATATGTATTATGGCTATGGGAATAAAGACACCCTGAAGTGGTAATAAATTTATTAGGATGAAAGTTTTGGTGAAACGTTATCATAAAGTAATGTTGAGAGAGCTTTATTCATACAAAATGAACATCATATGAAAAATCTCGTTATAGTATACGAATATCTAGTTGCAATCGAAAGTTAACTAAAAGCAGTAATTTAAAAGATTTATTTCATAAGCTACACCAGTAACTTCCACTAAAGATATACCATTTGAATACACGACAGAACAAATGATTGAACACTTTTAGTGGAAAACAGAAGGAGCTGCTAAGAGAATCTATAAAAGAATACAGCTCTCCGATTCTAAGATTATACATTTCGAATAGAACTTGTGTGCACGGAGAAAGATTTTAGCATCACATTCACAAAATTAATAGATATTGATATTGTTTATTCTGCAATGTGAGTCAATAGTCTCCACATGTGAAGGCAGCAACCCTATAAATCTTGTAGCGCAAATACACTATGAAACAATAAAGCTATATAAACCAAAGGTTGTATAAGTATACTGAGAATGCTAAACGAGTAGGATATCTCTTCATGTCAAGTATGAAATATCACATATCAGTGAGTTATTCGATTACTGACTATATTATGATAGACCATTCACGAAGCACTCAAGGATCGAGCCCACAAATCTATCTCTAGACTCCACTCCTTGCGCGCAACCTTGAGAACACCCGCCAGCCGCATCCCAACGGTAGAAGCACCGAGACCCTTCCCTGTAAGAACATTAGTATAGCCATGAGGAAATCAAGAATTGACGACCCTCAATGGATATCATCATTATATCACAGCCCAAAGTGCTTATAACGTTACAGCCCCGTAAGTCTGATCTGTTCCTAGCGTATGATAGCGAGCGTTTATAAAGATGATAGAGTCAAGTGAGCCCAGAATACTCAACAGTATGTACGAGAGACACTGAATAGGAGTGTTATACTCGCTCAAGCAGAAACCCACGAGAAGAGGGACCAACCTCTTGACAGATGTATGACAAGATAGTGGTTAGTGAAAGAATCCTTGAAGCGTCCGCAGAGGCACGTATACTGGTGATCCATCGAGCTAGATGAGTTTGGGATTCTCTGGTGTATCCTAGACGTGTCGTCTGAGAATGAGTATTATTTGTGCTCTGCGTGATATATGCTCGTGTTTTGTGTGGAGAAATGTTCTCCAGTCTCTTCAGATTGTGGTATTATTTAATACAAACAAGCCGAGGCTTGCTCCTACGATAACAATCTGAGATTGGCAAACACAAGAAGGAGGAGGAAGTCATGAAAAAAGTGGCAAAAGAAAGAGATAGTGTAAGAATATTGTTAAATATGGTGTTTTGAAGGTTAGTCTGTGTGATATTTTTAGTGAAAGTAAGGGGAGTGTAAGGCAGTATAGATGTAATTATTTAGAAAGTACAGTGCTAAGTGTAGAATCAGTAAGCGAAATTATGAAATTAGATAGTGCTTGGAATACGCGATATGGTACGCAAAGTCGAAAGACGCTTAATATACAATACACAGAGATCACTCTCTAGCACAGACAGTTGGGGCGAGAAATCCACCAGACACAATACTCGATGAGTACTGAAAAATGCTGTAAATAATATCAAAAATATGAGTGCGAAGAGAGAGCCATAATATTAAGAGGTTCGTCTGAGTATTATGCCGAATTAACTGATTTAAGCGATCGCTAGGAAGGAAAGTGATGATACTATCTGCCGAGTGTGTATTTAATAATAACAACGGCTGATAAGATGCATAGTAAATATGATAGAGTAATGAGTAGAATAAAACTGTGCACCAGCCGTGTGGAGCCATACTAAAGCTCTGCCCTAAGAGTCATAAGTTGATGTGAATTGAATACATGAGACTCACTGAATAGTCTAGGCGTCTCATGATGTGTCACATGTAGCGGTGATGTCTCATACAGTCTCCAAAGGAATATATGTTGGGTGTTCAATAATTTGTTGGAGAGAGTTTAAGAACGTAAGTGCATTAGACACCAGGCTCAGTAGTGTCCGAAAATGAGAGATAATATATGTATCAATCACATATAATGTGATCGAGTGACCTAGAGAAATCTTTGAAACTGCAGCCTTGAGTGTGAAGTGCACATCGCCATCATAAATAGGTCTTCCAAATATGAGATACTGTATTCTGTGATCACTCTGGATGCGGCCACGAGTTAGTCATCCCTTCACACTACATTATTTCATAATATTTCTTTATATATCAACACCTCCATGAAGAGGCTGGATTCGCACCCAGCGTCAGCTGGTATTGGTCCTTATCAGCCATGTCCTGTATACATATACACACACACAAGTGTCCAATACCCTCACGTCATAGTAAGCCCACTACTTTACTAGGACCTAAAATATCCACACGTATTCTGACTCGCTCTTCCTGACACACCATAGTATCTTAAAACTCTCTCTATCCTCCTGCCATATCAATTACACAGAAGCTCCTGTCTATATGAGTCATTAAGAAATCAAACGCATTGGATCGCAGAGATGCTATAGCATATAATGAGCTCAGGTTGTCATACCCTTTCTACTCTAGAGACTATGCGCTGTCGGTCACGGTCAGGCCATAGACCTATATGCCGCATCAACACATACACACCGAGCAGACATCACACAACTAACACTAACAGCATACCGATCGAGCACACAGCGATTATTATTTATCCTAATATATGTAAATATTATTTAGACTACGTTTTTATAGTATATATATATATTCAAATTAATATATATAATATATATATATAGTAACACTTTCTTGGTATATAATATATATATTAATATATATTATAATATATAATATAATATAAATATATATTATTACAATATCTCTAAAGTATATATAGGTGATTTATAAGATTATAAGATATATTGCCAAAGACCTCTAGATCAGCACAAATCCCAATCATCTCTCATAAAATTATATCTTGACATACAACACCATATCCCAGAGAAAAAAAATATATGGATGGAATGCTGGTCTAATTTTTAGTGCGTAAGATATAAAATAAAATAATAATATAATAAATAAATAAATATAAAATATATATATGTAATCTTCAAAAAACTAAAATGTATTACACTCGAAAAAGAAATATCATTATTTGGACTAAATGTTCAAAAAATAGTAATTAGATAGAAAATGGAAAAAAAATAAAAAAATAAAATTAAAAAAATAAATTTAATTGTTTAATTTAATTTATATTACTTAAATATTTAATTAGAGAGCTTCATTATTTAGAGAACAATATGAATGATAGGTAAAATAAAATTAGACATTTACTATTTAATAAATTTTGCTTTTCTTATAACTAAAGATACCCCAAGTGAATAATTACCGCTCAACCGTATGAGCAGGTAATTCGGGATGAGTCTCTCGCCATTCTAGGTGAGAACTAATTAGGGTTATAAAGATAAGTCTTAATTCACCACCCCTATGTACCGGTGAGAGTCTCACGGAACTCCCGACTCATTTGGATATTTTAGTCTGTCCAGGTGGGTTTCCTACCGCCCCTCCCCTACGTGGTTAATGGAAAACGTATCCCCTACCCTGTGTTCTCCCTTCGGTCTCGTGATAGCTCACAAAAAAAGTTAGACTCAGAAAATAGAAGAGAATTACGAGGCTGTAAAGTAGAATAAATATTAAGGAGGTACTAATATCGTGAATAAAATGATTTATTATATAATATTATAGAAAGTCAAGTAGCACTCTATTATAATCTATAAGATACTTAGTGAACACTAATATATATATTAATATCTAATAAATAATAACAAAATAATAATGAATATATATATATACTTTATTATTATTAATTGTATTAATATTTATTCACTACTCGTAGAGCATGCTCCCTCTCACATAGAGAGAAAAATATGCAAATTTATATGTATATTTTTTATTTTTTCTCTTATACCCTATGCAACGATTATATCCTAACTTAATAAAAATTTTACAATAGATATATCCAAAAATTAGAATATATTCTTTTTTCCCTATAGGCGTAATTGTTAAGTTATACCGAGAGCAATAGATTATATTTTAATAATTTTTTTTCTTTTTTTACTTTTTTTTTAATTAATCTGGAAACATTTTACTGGTTTTATTGCCTAATGTTCACAAATTGTATTTCACATGTCGTACCCGTTGATAGCTTTTGATGTATTTTTATTGAAGATATTTATAGCTATTGTGGCTACATACGTAGGATCTAGGGCATATATAGATCACTTTAATAAATATGTGTATGTAACTATATTGTGTTTAATTTATTAACATAAAGCTATATAATAAATGAATATTTGAATATTAAACTTAAATTCAGCACGTAGTGTGTTGAATTTTTTACCAAATATAAAATAGTAAAATAACCCTAAGCTAATAAATAATATATAATAATAATAATAATAGTGATATTACTATAACCACTTCTATTACCAATAGTAATATTGTTGCTGCTACTAATACTTTTGGTACTATTCTATAACTGCAACAACTATTACTAGTACTACTACTGATACTACTACCACTACTACTACTACTACTACTAGTATAATAATCCCGAGAGAATTTTTATTAGAACTTTACTTAATTTAATATAATAAATAAGAATATTGTTTTGCTGATAAAATTTCAATTTTTTTTTTAGAAATGCTAATATAGATTAAATTGATTGAATAATTTAAATTGAAATAAAATTTAATAAATAAATTTGATGATCTTCTTTCATACCTCAAATTTTTGTCGTTGTTGCTAATGTCATTGCTGTAATTGTTTAATTATAAAATTTATCTATCATTTATCTCTAAATCAAAATGAGCACCAAAGTAAAATATTATGAACTAATGGTGTACCCAAATTATTATTCTTTTTTTTTTATTTTTTTTGATTTATAATCACTGCACCATAATGATTTTCTTTTAAAACTTTCTTATGAGCGAAATCTCATGTGTTTCAGGAATTTGATGATGACTAATTTCTAAAGGTTGTATTATTACTCTAACAATAAAACATCACAATATAATGAAAGAGAACACTACAGATATATGAAGAAGATCATACATAAGAGAAATAATGACGATATTATGAGCGACATTATCTATCCATACCCCGTGACGTACATGTAGTGGCAATATATCCCTACGAGAGACACTCCAAAAAATCCTATAATAATGATACATATCGTATAAAGAAATACGGAGATCCACTATCTCCCTGCATGGGAACTGCGATGACGAAAATAAATATGTTCTCACAAGATATATGGATAATATCCCACTGAATATGTTGCCATTAGTAACCCAACTCCTGCTCACTCATCAGAATATGCGTGTCTGCCAATTTTAAAAAACATCTTTGTCTCTGAGTTAAGATCATCTAACATAATTATCAATTCAACATAGACATACACATCTTTTCAATCAAGAATCAACCTCTCAAAAAGATATTGTTATCATTCCCTTATCTGCTTAGCTTAGTCGGAAATTTTATATGCGATCAATATTAGTTGATATTTGTTGATATTTTAAGAGATGTATTATTCATTTTCTTACAAAATAACTCAGATATTTTCGTGTGATTTACATATTTTTTAACTCTATACCCATTATGAAAAATCAACAGGACATACTCGATAATACATAGACCAACAATGTACAATTTTATATTGACCGCGAACGCTCTCGATGTCCTGGGGGTGGCTGTCGTTATATAGAATACGCACTTTTCAATAGTAGTCTATAGACATTTTATCTCGACGATATGAGTAATATAATTCTCTTTCTAATAAGCAATATTTGATCATACTAGAACAATAAATTTAATTCTTAGCTAAAATAATCCAATGCACCCTAATTAATCTTCTTCTCATTCCTTAATAATATATTTCGTTGTGATATTCCTTTAACATCTTATATTATTGCGATTAATATGCAATACCGTTTATCTACTATATCTTCATATTATTAAAAAGGTGTCTATGTTACATATGAAATAGGCTACTAGAATTATCGTAGTGAGATAAGTCATTGCATAGTCACTATTTTTATGCGTGTGAGAATACACCTCTCATAGATATAGACTAGTACTCTTGAGCTATTAGAGTAGGCACTACTTTATGATATCGCTTCATCATATTACTAATGTGACATAGTATAATATTATGGATACGCATATATTAGCCAGTATATTCATTTCAGAGGTAATATTATTAATAGTATTAGTTATTTAAACCTAATTTATACAATTACTTTTCACTTAGAATAGGATATTGAGTAATATAATAGTTCAATAAATAATTAAGTTTTATTATTAAATGTATACTATCACTATATTTTATAAATACTTCAATTCTGGTAACAGTATATCATTAATATAATGAACGGCTTTCCGTGTATTTACTTTTTTATTTACTTAAAATAAGTTTATAATTCAACACTAATACTAAACCCTCATCTCAAAAACGATCGTATTTTACTTAAAATTCCATACTCTTATTACTTAGATACCTTATCCAGTATATATCCACAACCTTTGTAGTCCCTCTATCCATAACTCTAAACCAGCACTGCTCAGTTCTTTACAATTTGCACCACAGGTGGAGTAACCCTTTTATTATTCCTATTAATTAATTTATTCGCATATACCGTATATAAGGCTATGTGAATGATAACCACTTTTACAGAACACTTTTAATGTATAAATCTAGCCGGATTATATATATATATATTTATATAATTAAGAGTATTAATAAACTTTGTACATATAATTACGAGTTCAGTTAGATTTAATATTTACAGTTTCTTCTCAATATGTATGATACGTGAGTTAAGAGGATAATTAACCTTGCTTGATGTTAAATATGCAGGCCATCCTCAAGGCACAGAGCTCACAATCAATATCTCCAAAATAATGAACCTTATCAGAACATTAAACCTCAACGGAGGGAGCTTAGAGCGACAAACAGAGTCTGAGTAAATCCTCATATGAGGATCATAGTCCCCTCGCCATCATACACCTGGTACTCATTATAATTCAAGCTCTTTTTATTAGCTCTCTCGTAGGAAACTCTCTGTTAGTAACACTAACTGGCAAGATACGCTACTCTACGAATATCAATATACACCACACTATAACTAACAAATAAAATAGAGAGAAAACACAAATACACAATAATATAAAAAACATCTCTCTCCTACGATATAAATCTAACCATATCCCTTACTACATATTAGAGTTACTAGTGTATCATATCTATATAGCATATCGAAATATCTACTTTTTCTATTATCGATCTCCTTTGTGTTATAAATATTTATGCGTTCCGTGAATATATGATATAAAAAAAATAAAAAAAGATTAATTGAGACATAAAACAATATAGCTCTTATATTATATTTAGTTATACGGTATAGTGTTGAGGCTCTCTGGGACTATAGTAATCTAATATAAATACCTCACATAGATCACAATATAAATATATAATATTTTCCTATATGATATACAAGGCAATGTAGACTACAGTGAAGTACCGATTTTCTGTAGTTCAAGTATATCGAGTGGGTCTATATCCACCACACAGTGTAAAGTTGTTCGGACGAGAATCCTTTCACCGCTCATTACCTCATTATATCTCAAAGGCCGGGAGTGCTACGGTAGAACACTTCCCTTCCACCAGTGAGGGGATGAGAACGTCCAGTAAGCCGTAGATCCCCGGTTATCGATATATTGAACCAGACTGACCCTTATTCTCTATCGGGACCTATCATACCGCGTATGTGGTTATACTAATTAGTTACTAAATAGAGACAAAAGATGAATTCATTATATATTACTAAGAAAGTAATATCCCTCACAATTATGAATATATTATGCCCTTGTAAAACACATAAGTCAGGTAATCTTATTATCAACTCTAAAGGACCCCTTTATAAAATGGACCACTTTAATGCATAATTTATCTAGAGATAATATTTTACCTTTATATAATGCGAAATATACATGATATCTCTATATTTCTTATTTTTATTCATTTTACTATACGAGGATTTTACCTGTTATCCATCAGGCCATCAAGAATTTTTATAATGCGAAAGTATTCTCTATGAAGACAATAATCTTAGATTCAAATCTTTTAGCTCGGTTGTATCCTAAGAATTTAAGCTCACAATCAGTTAATTGTGTCGACTAAAGTTTTTGACCAAAGGATACTACCCCAAAATTTCAATTACAGTAATCTATATAGGAAAAAGAGAAGCCGAGTTCTCATAGGTTGATTTTTAATTCCTGCTGGATATGATAGCACGGAAAATGATGGTTTCCCAATGGAATATCCATTATAATATAATTATATTCCTAAAACTATTATATAATTAATATAATATAATTAATATATATAAATATTGACTTTAATGAATACATTCCACGCAAATGGTAATATATATATATTTATAGGTTATACTACATAGTACCAGTAAACTATTTATCTATGGTAGTATATATAGTAACTGACCTTTGAGATTGGAGACCGAGAGACGAATCAGAAAGGACGCTAAGTGGAATGAGAGAGAGACTCTAGACCCAATTGGATCATAAGAAAAGAGAAGCAGATACAGAGAAACAGGCTACCGCAAGAGCGAAAATTGGGAAAATTGCTAGAAAATGTGATAGGGATATAAAATAGATAAAAATGAAGATTATAATCTATTAAGAAGCAACGAAGAGAAGCGATGGTACGCAACGGTGAGAGATGATGAGATGCGGAAGAGAAAGAAATGTAAAGAAAAAAAAAGAGAGAAAAAGAGATAGATTCAAATAAAGATAGTTAAAAATCAATTGTGGAATCGATGAAAAATGTAAAGCGAAAAGAATACATATTAGAAGATCGCAGTAAAATTTAGGAGATGAGGAGAGAAATGTAAAAAAAATAAAAAAGATAAAAAAATAAGAGATGAGGTATAGAAGGAATATTGAGAGAAAGAAAGAGAGAGGAAGAAGAGAGAGAGAGGGATGAGAGAGAGAGAGGACGAAAGGAGAGAGGAAGAGAAGAGAGAGGAGATGAGAGAGAGGATAATACAATACAAGTAAAAATTCGATGACACTGGAATGCAAGTATGGTTGCAGATAACTGCAGGGGTTTAAAAAAGATTAAAATAAGTGCAACTTGGGATTTAGACTCAGGACTCGGTAATATACTACTTATATTAAGCTAGAAATAAATTAACAGACCATAAAAATATATTGCAAATAACCAGTAACCAGACCGCTCATACATTGTAAGACAACGATACTAAATCATGCGAGAGCTAATACCAAAAAAAATCACAAGTGTATAACCCCTACCTGTAATAGTATATAGTATATAATTATATAATGATTTAGTAGTTAATGCCTTATTTATAAAAAATACTTCCTCTTTGATTACAGCTAGTTAATAATAAAAGACTTACATAAATTTTGCTTTTTTTATAACTAAAGGAAACCCCAAGGGATATATTACGCAACCGATGGCAGGAGTCTAGGTCTCTCGGCCTTCCGGGAAACTACAGGGTAGGATTAATTCCCCCCTCCGGGGAGTGGTCTCCTAGGAACCTCCCGCTTCTATTCTGGATTATATGAGGTGATCGCTGGAGGATTTCATCTACCAGTCACCCTCCTACACTACAGTGAGTGAGAGTATAGGAGATATGGAAAAATAGTCCTAACCTACTACAGTTAAATTTATCTCTTAAGAATTTCGAAATTCATGTAAAATTTCGTGATATAACCTTTACAAATAATATATATATATATATATAATACATAGTATAATATATATAATACATATATTCTCAGCACCCCCCAAAAAAAAAAATAGCCAATTTTAAGTTTAATTTTTTTTTTTTTATTTTTATCATTACTTGTTTTCACAAATCTAAAAAGGGCCAAGTGTATTCAGTAAGGTAATAGTAATTTCTTGTACTTCGTTTCATCCATTTCTTAACGTTACTATTATGTGAAAATGGTTTCTATGATTTCATTATTTATTTTCGAAATCTCCTTGTTTTTAAATTTTGACTTCAGGTTATTTATTTAACATGTTTCATTTGGAATAAAATTTTGCCAGGATTATCTAAGCAATTGATATTCCTTTTATCCTATAGTTTTATAGCGTAGGTAGTTTTGAGAGATATGGTTGATTAGGCTCTTATCTTATAAGGTATTGAGATCAATACTACCTCCTTTTCAACTCGATCTTGTATATAGTATGAGTGTCTCGCAGTACATAGCACCTAATGATAAGATATAGAAAAAGTAGTATATAGTATAGCAATGATACATATAATCCGAATAGAATAATAGTCACATTACTTTATTATATCTATCTAAGTGAATAGTAACTACTATTGTGAGAGCCAGTAAAAATATTGTATCAACACTAGACTTCTCAATTACTACGACTGTGAGTGACTCTCACTGTTATAGGTATTATCTCGTCAATAGACGGTTTCACCCTTGTCTCATTACGTCACCTAATCAACCATATCCATCATATACAAAACTCCACCAATCACTATCTTCCGCCTATCTTGCCAATAAAGAACGTCTAGCATTCCGTATATACCGTAGACCGATCCACCTCCAGCAGTTCATTTTATAAAAGTAACACTTACCACTATATATATATAATCCTACTTATAACCAACTCAGTACTGATTAATTCTTATCAATTATCTAATTATGACCTCATAACCAATTACTTTAAATTATAGTACTCTCTATATTATATTCTTAACTATATAGCCTTTTTTTTGTACACCAATCAATAAGTATCCTCATTATATGCTTATTCATCTCTATATATCTTATTTAATCTCACAATTACTAGTTCTCACCACCATAAACTCATTTAGTGATACCCTTAAAGATCGAATACACTCATATTGTTCTCTATACCATTAGTTTCATACTCCGTATTACATTTATACACATATATATGTAACCAAATAGTTAATTACCCTCATAGTGACAAAATACCTACTAAGAGAGTATATTCTAGAAAGATTATTATACCTTTTATCATACAAGAAATTTTACATTGCACCATAGTCAATACATTCCGTATATAAACACAAGCCATCATATCAGAGAGTTCACGGCTTTTCATCCAAATATTATGTACTATCACAAATACTACAATATTACAACAAGACAGGATATGTCCAAATCCGCTCACCCACATCTTATACTATAAATTCATCGAGCCCGTCACATTACAATCCCAGCTCCTGCAAGTGTTTTTTGTTTTCTAGCTATTTAATACTCTATTTTATCAATACTATTTATACTTGACTAAAAATCTTCATGCCAATATGAATGCGCTGCTATTAAAACTTTTCTTATCCTCTGAACTCTGAGGATATCCGCGACAAAACGTAACAAACCTTATTACCTTATGCCTTTTCATTCAATTAATGATGCAAGTTAGTCCTAAGCTGCATTTTATATTCAAGATTTTATCACGAGATGAATAATTATATTAACCTTTTTATAATATTGATAATAAATATGTAACATTTTAAAAAATAATTATTCTATTAATAAATTTATAGTACAAAAGTGTACAATAATGAAATATATATACTTTAAAATTTTATTATTGACTATGAAAGATACATAACAGATTCCTAATTTATATATAAATTACTAGAATTAACTATTTCGGTTAATAAATAATAAAGTGAAAATCATTCTCAACTTTGGTATATAAAAATAATTATTTGTGGATAATTGAATTTCCATTTATTTATAAATTTATTACAGTATGCAAAAAAGAGTTATAAATACTAAACTTGTAAACACTGCGTATATATATTTAATAGATCAGTGAATTGAATCACAATTTTCCTCATATTATTTTATTTCACTATATATAGTATAACTATACGCTGTCTCTCTGTTTTAGAATACATAGGACTTTGTACAAGCTTCATATTATTATATATAATAATTATATAATACGAATCAGTTTTCTTAGAGCTCAATAGCATATCATCAATTACCGGAAATCTGGGAAATACCATTGCATTTTCGCAACCCGTACGCATCGGGTGTTTCATCAGATAAAGTATCACCACACATATATACTTCATACTGAACCATATGTCTTCCACCTCTTTCATAGTTGTTCCTCTGTCGCTCACCGCTTCCTCCACCGCGTCCATCGATCTTTTTCTAGGTCTTCCCGGCGGTCTTCTGCCAACTAGCCTTCATTCCAGTATTCTTTCGGTCACTTCTCTCCTCCATTTCTTTGCAACCACATCCTCCACAAAGGCTTTTAGATTTCGATTAGTTTAGCAATTTCTCTATTCTATATATATATAATTAATAATATATATATATATATATATATATAATAATATATATATATATATAATATATATAGATATGATATATATTAATATATATAATATATATACTTAATTAGATATATATATATATATATAGTATATATATATATTATATATATTATTATATATATAATATAATAATTATTAGTTAATTATAATATATATATATATATATATAATAATTTATATAATAATCTCATTTATCTCACGTTTAATTTTTCTTTTTTTTTTCCCTAAATGAGAATGGTAGTAGTAAAGGCGTGACAAGCACATTCGTAAAAAGTAATAAGCAGTAGAGAGAATATAGACAAAAGTCAGAAAAGAAAGCCCTAGCCTATATCATGACCCCAAATTTAAACTCGGAATATTTATGGAGAAGAATATTTCAGTTCGCAAGTCAGAAAATTACACCCTATAGTCATCAATAGGATACAGCGACGTGAATATTCCTCACTATTGGTAAAATCTATCAATTATGTATAGAGGGTTTACATACCTCCTATGCCTCGAAAGGTGGTGACCTACACAACCTAATACTCCTATATACTACTATCTTATAACAAATCACCCCGCCATTCTCTCCTTCATGCACCTTTTTCTTGCATCTTAGTCATCAAAACTTCACATATTTCTGTACTCAATATGTTTCGAGTTTCATACAATAATCAACATTTTTCTCTATGTGATATAACCCCAGTACCATAGTATATATATATATAAATATAGTATACTATATATTATATAGTTATATATCTGAATTTTCTAGTGTGCCTTACCCAATTTTATTTAATTAAATGGACAGTAGTCTGGATCTCACAAACACAACTAACTAGCCATTTTATATTTATCCTTATTCGACTATAAACATCATCCCAAACTCGACTTTACCATTCTGGTGTTTCTCACTAACGCAGATACAAAACACATATCCTCAACAATACATTCATTTATTCTTCGTTTTACCCTTTCTTCAACCACATAACTTTCGTTCGTCCATCTTATTAATTCTTCCACACTCTAGCACGCCCTGCGCTGAAGATTTGTCCATCGATGACCTCCAGCTGCCTACCCTTATGGAGTCAAAGTGAATATTCTTCTACTGCGAACACGATAGTCTCCTGACTCCTAGACTATCATGCATAGTCTACTGAACAACCATACCCTCATGCAGGAACCCTGCCGCACTCTACATATCAAGCCTTTACTCACATCAACCATTTAAAACACGCAATCATCTACCTTCCTGGCCATATCACAATTTACCATACACTCTGCAGCATCCGTTACCCCTTCTACACTCCATCAACATCATACACGCGAATCAATTATTCTTAAAAACTTCAGACTACTTGTGCCATGGCGGATAATGCTTCAAATTTAAATAATATAAATCTGTCTCAATATAATAATCTGTAATCATAGTTAAGAAAATTCCACTTTATTACACATTAAAACTTATGTCAATAAAAACTTATATATATAGTAGTATATAACAATAGCGAATGACTCAATTTACTCTATTACAAGTATTTTATACCAATATGGAAGTAATGATCAATTATATCCAGAAGTGTAGGTATTGGGGTAACAATGTTCTGTTTTAATACATAAATTATTATAGTTTTAATATTTAGTGATTATATTATTATATATATTAAGTTAAATTAATTTATATATATATATGCTATTAAAATATAATCATTTAAACAAACACTGATTCCATATTAATTGTATCATATATTGTAAATTCCTCAAAATTAAAAATTATGAAAAAAATAAAAAAGAAAAAAAAAAATAAAAAATAAAAAAATAAATTAAAAAATGCGGTTTAGTGTTTATATGTTAAGTATTACTGCCCTACCCTTGTGAATGGAAATTCAAATAAGTAGAATATTAATAACGACGATTAGTATGGAAGTGAAGCTAGTTGAGTGGAAGATATAAAAATAGAAATTGAAATAGAAAAATAATGATATATACTATATATATAAATTAATTAATGTGGAGTAAGCAGGATGTGCTATAGTAGTCTACTGCTAAGTTAATTGTATATTGTAGATAGGGATGATAGAAATAATAGTAGATGCTATATTAGTTGATTCAGAATAGGAAGGTTTAGGACTGATGGAGTAAATTATCAGAAAAAGCTATTGTAGAGATATCTTCATACCTATAATTTTACCGTGTAATGATTTGGTTTTAGTAGCCTGAGAGCAATCTTGAAAAAAAATGTACTCGTCGGTCTAGTATAGATAGGGTTATATAGTCAAATATGTATTAAAAGATGGGTTGAAAGAATAAATGTAGGTATATCCGATAAAGGTATTGGAAGTGAGTGACTATGGTAGTGATAATATACATTGATTGGATTGGTGATGACCAGTGATTGAGAAAAATAAGTATATTTGCTTATAATAATTAATTAAAGGATATATGTATGAATGAAAAGTGAGATGGACGATGTAGATATGTTAGTAGAAAAAGTTTATAGTGATAATTAGATAGAAGAAACTGATGCCAATATTAATATCCTATTGAGTGTGTATGAGAATGACAGCTTTGAGTGCAGTCTAAGGTTTGCTATGAAATAGTTATGGTTATACCGTTGGGTAAATGTGATAATGGTAAGTGAATACCTAAGTAATTATAGTATGTCATATATAAGAGATATAGATTTATTTAATGGTGATACAATGTTTATCATAATGATAACAATCTTATGAATAGATATTAAGAAAATTAAGGAATTAGAATACGATAAGGGGTGTGGTATAGGTTGTAAGAAGGCTAATTATACGTTAAACTGTGATGATCTAAAATAATCGACAAAATGTTAAAATATTTTTGTGATCATTATGAAAAGCATGGATTATGGTATCAGGCTTGTTTAATCGATGTATATAGTTGGTGATTTATGATAATCCTACCGCAGGGGACTCGAAGAATAAAATGTTTATATCAGTGCCGTGTGAAGGAATAAGATAATATATTGAAAGAAGACAAGATAGTAATAGGGGCTATGATAATACGATATGTGAATTGTATGGGTTTGTGAGGCGTGGAGCATATTGTGTGGTCTGGCCCAATACATTAGATACCCTTACATTGATAATGAGGATATCCACATATAGTGAGTAGATCTGTATAGCTATATAATAAGGCCGTATGTGTATAAGCTAACATAGGGTGAATTTTTATATCACAGCGTAACGAGTTCTTACATACATTAGTCGATATTGAGAGGGAAAGGATAGTATCATTTTCTTTTACAGGTATGTTGCGCACCTCGCGTAAAATCTTATGGGTAAAGGTAGAGTATGAGAAAAGGATTAATTAATTTATATAATATTAACATATATAATATATATTTATATATATAGATAATAATATTAATATATTTATGATATAATAGTATATATAATTATATAAATTATAGTTATTTAAATTTATAGTATATATAATTTATAATATATAGTATAATATATATTTATAATATATATATATATACCTTTAATTCCACCATTATCTGAAGCTGTTCTTACATCTTCTTTGGATTTCGTCTTTCCTGAACTTCGTTCTTTGACTTCCTCCACAATCCATAATTCCATCACAAGATCTTTAACAACATGGAATATATATATATATATATATAATATAATATAATATAATTACTATATTAATATATAAATATATATATATAATATATATAATAATATATATATATATATATATATAGTATATTATATATAGCAGTATTTCATTAAAAGGAAGTTATATAAAAAGACAGTATATCGAAACGCAGAACGCTACGCGTGAAACCCTACAGTGTCTAAAAATACATGAAAACTCCAATAGAAAGAGCGCAAGAGTTTCCAAAAGTTAGCTATTTTAATTTGATTTTAATTTTTTTTAAGCCGACTCGAGCGGACGATAGGACAGAGGGGGACTCGTCCCCTTGAGGCGAGAGACCCTGACTCTTTCCATCTGCGATTTAATCTTGGGTATTCCTTTAGTTAAAAAAAAATTTTTTTTTTGGTAACTGACGCTCTATTGCCTTGAAAATAATCGAAAAAAAATCCATTACATCGTTCGTTCGATATAATATATTATATTATATATATATATATATATATAGATTAATATATATATATATAAAATAATAATAGTACTTAATATATATATAATACTAGATAAATTTATATATATATATGTCGTTTAAGTTCTGCCCCACCTCCATAAACATACCGATTGCATGGATTCGAACACATGATATTTAATAATTGAAATGAAATTGTGTAGAGTCAAATTTAAATAGCAATAAAACAGCTTCACACTTTTAAAAATATTAATAAAAGTTTTAAATTTATGTAAAAATGAACTAACCTAACATAACCTTACTTAAGGTATCATAACAAATTTAAACGTAATTTATATTTTATATATTTCACTTTGCACTGTTTAAAAAAAAAACCTGCATCTGGCAATATGCGCGCTGAAGTACATTTTGTGGATATACGTAAGTTTTAAATAAAAATGAGCTTATAAACATTTAAACGACATGAGCCACTTATATATATATATATATACTAATATTTATATATAGTATAATATATATATATTGTACAATATATGTATATTTTTATATATATATATAATAGTATATATTAATGATATATCGTTATATTATATATGGTATAGTAGGTGCAGAGGGGTATCCCCCCGATTTGGATAAAAATCAACAGGATATACTCTTAAAAAAATAATGAAGAACTACAAAAATCGAAAATCGCGGTTCTCTTTAGGAAAAAAGTTTACAGCCTCTCAATTTCTGTAAACTTCTCTCAGATTTCCTGATATTTTTTTTTTTTTTTAAATCACAGAGATAATACTCTGAATCAAGTCAGTAATACCAATGTGTTTTTTTTTACTCCTACTAAATGGTAATACTCCACAACTAAAAAAATTTTTTCCCTAAGAGTACTTAGTTTTGTTTGGTTTCTTTTTTTTATTCATTCATTTCTTTTTTTTTGTATATCCTCATTATCCTGTGATTTTTTAGAAAAAAACTCGGGATGATATAGGTCCTATTCTGTTTTTACGACTCCGTTCAGTTTTGCATTTTTTTTCAATATATTGCTACTATATGATGATACCAACAATGAATTTCAGATACGGACATATTTAAAAGTTCGAATATTTTAAATAATTTTTTAGAAATCACATTTATGTAAATATTTTTTCAAAAATGAAATATCTCAAAAAGTCGCACACTTTACAGAAAAACCGCATGAGTGTGCTACAGCGGACATGCATGAAATTCAATATTGGTCTTCTCCTTCCGTCCGCCGAATTAAATATTTGGAATCAGCTGAAAATTTTAGGAAAAGGTTTTTTTTTTTTTTGCATAGTTTTACTTGTGGCCTATACTGAATTGGCTGGACTGGCTTACGCGCACTCATGGCTGATCCGTGCCAAGTGGCTGGAGGCTCATGGCTATATATATATATTATATATATATATATTATAATAATATATATATATATATTATATTATATATATATAATTATAAAATATATAGTATTATATATATATTATATATATAATATAGACTAATATATATGAATATATATGATTCGGCCGCTTATGAGATATATGTGATTAGCAGTGAGAAACTCAAGTAATGTGATGCGGACCAAAGATATAACTATAAGACTGCACGCGCAAAACATTTCGAAGAAAGAGCGAGAAAGATCTGAAAAGAGACTACTGTGCGGATAAAAAAAGAGAACTCTAATTTCTGAAGAGTTGACTTCCAAACAAGTATTCATGGACCCTCTTATATACATTCAAATAAGAGACTGTGCTAAGTGTCAGAGAGATGTTAAAATTTCTAATATCTCTCTTATTTTTTACTACTTTATAAATCGTGTAAAGGTGGGAAATTAAATTTATTATACATATTCGGATAATTTTTCTACAGTTAGCAGGATAATTTATATACATTAAATTAATTGAACATTTATAAAAATCTGAGGATGGAGGATACGCTATCACAAGATGTATTCTAAGAGGCGTGTACTTTCATCATGTTGGTGCAGACTTTGTTAATACCAGTTTAAACCCATAATTATGATGAGAGTAAGGAGACAGAAAAAATTTCAAATATAAGGTAATCCCTCGTCGAGCACACAGCAAACTTATCATGAAAAAAAACGTCGGAATGGAGGACGAAGAAGAGATGCTCTGCAAAAAATCCCCTCCCTCGTGGCGAGGAGGGCTAGAGAGAACGCCTGGACCATTAGTCATTTCATTGATACCTTCCGGTGAATAAGGTCGGTGCTAGTTGTAAAATATAGATCAGAGACCCAGCTGACACTACCCACCATGCTTCAGCTATGCCATGGCAGTGACCGATGGTGTGTTATTAGTCCGCTGAAAATGAGAATAAATTAATTTATTAGTTGTCAAATATACAAAAAGATGAAATTTTATTAAATCCCATAAATTCCTCTAATCTATATAAAAATATTCCTTGCCTAAAACATTGATTCAATAGTTGTTTAAAATAGGCTTTCTCCTTGCCATTTTATATGCAAGTAAATTTGTGATTTCTTCGCAGTCTAGTTTTGTGGCGATAACACGTTCAGCAATGGTTAAACTTTGGGTTCAGTTGCAAGAACACAAAGGTGACTAAGATCATCTCGGGTTTGTGCTGCAAGAACACCCAGGTGACCAAAATTATCTTGGGTTTATGCTGCAAGAACACCCAGGTGACCAAGATCATCTTGAGTTTGTGGTATTCGAAGATAGTTGCTGATCATTTTCATACTTTAATTTCATCCGATCTGCATCAACTAAGAGCAAAATGCTTAATTTGGCGACCTTTAAAGCGTCGATATCGAGGATTTTACTGTATTTCTTTCCGTTTGTTTTTATTGGAATTTAAAAAAAAAATTTAATGACATATTTTTGAACTGAGTAAAAATTCTTTGTCGAAATGACTTCAAGATTGAACATCTAAGATATTAAGGACAGACGAAGTTAAAGTTGTGCGTTTCCCAAGATGTTATAGTTGCGTAGAAGATTGTGACGAGATGAAAGAGA
>JABUQX010043492.1:25000-37500 GCA_015478945.1 Trachelipus rathkii | reverse complement strand
TTCTCTACCATTCTATCACCGTTCCCTGGCACCACTACCTCTAACTCTTTCATAACCCATTCATATACAAATTGAATAACCAAGGAGACATAGCACATACCAGCCTCAATCCGCTAATTGAATATTAAAAGCATCAGCTTTCAATTCCATTTTATTCTTGGCACGCTGGTTCTGCGCGACCTGGGACGCTTCACTAGTCGTCATATATATTTTTGATTTCCATTTGAAGACTTTGCCACACACCATATATCCAATAAACACTTGCATAGAGCTTCCTATTTATCCATCATACGCCTGTTGCCCAAATCCAATAAAAACCTAGTATCGAATTTATTCTTTCTTCATTTCATTTTCTAAATCATTTGCTTCAATGTAAAAATTTTACCCACACATCCTCTATATACCTTTTATAAATGAACCTTGTTCTTCACCAATCAGTCCCTCAGTCACTCGACGCATTCTTTTCGACAAAATACAGCATCATCTCCCTAAAACCCCAATAAACTTATTCTCCTATAATTCCTACAGTTCCCTTATCACCCTTACCTTTATATATGGGGTTACTATACTGCCTCTCTCCTCCTTATCTTCAGGACTATACCTCCAAGATACTTTCCAAATGCTGATGTCACATCTCGCCTCCGTTCTTGATCATTTCACCAGTAATTCCATCTATGCAGCTGTTTTACCATTCTGCGACTTTCTCAATCTACCCACTACCTTCCCCTTACTAATTATCTCATCCCTAAAATATATATTCCCTCTTGCACCATTAAACCCACACAAATTCACTATCACCTCTTCATTACTGCCAAAGTTATGCAAATTTTCAAAGTGTTCCGTCTCACACCTCTCCTAACTCCTTTCATCAGTAACGAGCACCATCCCTATCATTGTTTCTAAGCAGATTCCCTTTATTCTCATTCTTTACCTTTCGCACTTCCTTACAGAAGAGCTTCCTATTCCCTTGTAAGTCACTATTCATCCTCCTTCCAAACTATTCATTTATCCTGATACGTATGCATCTTTTAATATTCCTTTTTTCCTCCTTATACAATTCCAAACATCTTTCTTTTGAGACCTCATCATTGACTTGTAGTACATTTAACCACGCCTTTTTTTGTTTTTAACCGCTTGTATCACCTTTTCATTCCACCACTCACTGTTAACATTCTTACTTCCTACATGAGCACATCCACACGCTTCTCTTGCGCTACTAACTCGTCCAGATTTTTTTCAATTTTAACTTGTTCACATTCAACGTATTTATTGGCAAGCGCTCTTAAATACTCATCCTTATTACCTTGTTCATTTACCTTCTCACTCTTTATTCTTTCCACTTCCTTCCTTATCACCTACTTCTACCAACCAAAGCTCCACTAACTTAATCTACATAATAACAACATAATGATATAATGATCCGATAATCCTACTCCTAACCTCCTGACTATTTTAACATCCAACACGCTCTTCAACATCTTCACAAAAACAAAACCAATCATACTATTCACTTTCATACCAATTCTATCTACACCAACTTTAGCATATTTTTGAATACTCTTGTGCTTAGGAAGAAGTATTACTTACACACACACCCCTTCCTACCAAATAAACCCCACCTTCTACCATTTCTAATTTCTCACGGCACCTCAAAAGCCACCCTGTTATACCATACCTTTTTTGATCACCTATCCAACCCCATTTAGGTCACCCAACACAATCAATCTGAAGCTTCTACTCACCCCTTCCAAAAACATTCATTCAGAAATATCCCAGAGATAATGCGCATCTTGTTAATATCACCCTCAGATGAACCATATGTCACAACCACACATACCTGGACCTTCTTAAACTTAAATTTGAAACATTTAGAATTCTAGTACTCACACAAACTCTCATCAATAGCTCTGTGCCACAGGTTACTTATCAGAATCGCAACAACTTCTCATCCCTCCTTATTCCTTTCCACACCAGCACACACATTCCACACCACACCATGCATCTTCACCATTTTATTCATTCTTTGTTTCAGTCACAGAGAGTAAATCAAACTTATCCTTTCAAAATGCATCCATCACCTCTCTCTTCTCTTCTCCTCATCATTTATTCCTCTGGCATTCCATGCACCAATATGATTCATACATTTTCGTCGAAAGATAAAAGGTCGCCTACAGCGATCAAGACCTTCTCCGAGGCATGCATTAGCTTTCTTGAGAAGAGATAAGTTGTAGTGGGCAGCCAACTCAACTACCACCGTCCCCTTAATCGCCTTCTACGACAAGCAGAACATAGGTTGTGGGAAATTCTTTCTCCCAGACACACAGGGATATAAGAAAATGTCTGTAAGGTGTTGTCTAGAAGAGGAGTGTGGATGTGAAAGCAAAGGGAAGGTCGAACCATTGGGCACTTTAATGTGATGGGAAATACCCTACACACCATAAACCCAATTGGAGGTACTTTCGTCGCTTCGAGTGCGCTACTCTATCTCTATATTGGATCCTAGGTAGAAATTCCACGTACAGTAGCTCTCCCTTAGAATAAGACACACTGACAGTGAGGTGCGAAATTTAATATAATATATATATATATATTATATAGTGATATATAATATATATATATATTTATATACTTATAATAATATATATTATATATATAATATAATATAATATATATCGTATATATATATATGATATATATATATTATAATATATATATATATATATATATATATGAGTAGGGGTTATATTATATATATATTATTATATATTATATAATAGTATAATATACTATATTTAAACTATTTTACATAGATATTTTAAACATATATTACAACTATATATACATATATATAAATATTTATACATATATTGTTATCTATATTATATAATATATATAATATATAATTATATAATATTATGGAGAGTATAATATATATATATATATATATATATATATAATATATTATATATATATATATTATATTATATATATAATATATATATATATGTGAGGTAGAGTCGGGGGTTACATAAAAAAAAACCATTTTTCAGTTTTTGGCCTATAACTATTAAACTATTTTACATATCGGACTTTTATAATAATTTCTTATAATGGCAAGGCCTAGGCTATAATCCCATGAAAAATTATTTGTTTCGCTTTAATACTTTTAAAATTATTTAGATCCAAAAAAAAAAAAAAAAACAACCATTAAAAAAAAATCCATGTAACGAATCAAAGTTTCTTTACTTTTAACAATTCTTTTTACAAACAAACTTATGGCCTCTCAATGGGTTCTCCTTTATCTCCCACTTTAAGCAATATTTTTATGGAACTCATTGAACACCACTACATTATTCATCACCCTTCTCTTTCTAATGCAGATACCGTCAATTTCAGAAAAAAATCGGCCTTTTTTTGTTTTTAAGTAACTGTAACTTAAAAACTATAACACTTACAGAAATTAGTTCTAGATATGATAAAATATGGGCATTTGGCAATCATTTAAGGTAAAGAAATTAAAAAAAATAAAAAATCAATAACTATTTTTTAAAAGAGAGTTGTATACAAAAGAAGGAAATGTTTTTGGGGGAATTTCAGAAAACTAAAAAAAAATATAAATGTTTACCCAGTTTTGGTTTGATCACTAGCGACAATGAGCTTCTCTAAACGTAGTTAGTAGTAAGTGAGAATGTAATAGTTCTGGTGATTGCCAGATTAGTCTGAGTTTGTTTAAATCTGCACCCTTAGCAATTTTTAGCTATTTTTAGTTTTTGTTGTTGTCGGGGGTAGTTTTAAATGGGTTTCCGTGCCTCCGTATGGTCGATTCCGTGAGTTACTGAGTTCAATTGCCGCACCCAGTTCAAGGTTGAGGGGTGGAGAGAGAGAATTGGGAAGGAAATCTGGAAAATTGCCCCGTGTTCATAGAAATGGTAAATAACTTTTTAACGAAATGTGCTATCAATATGCATTTTATATGTATACATAGCCTTAAAACCTGTACTATCAAAGAGTAAGTGATCAAATTTTACAATTATTTTTTTATTTTTTTTTACACAGACCTTATAAATCAAAATTAAAAATTTAAAATATTTTTTTTTTTTTTTTTTAGAAAATCAAGAAATACCGTTCATTGTGTTGCTGACCTTATCGTGATGATGTAAACTTGGTTGTGTGAATCAGGAAATTGCTGTGAGCTGAATAACCCCCTACCTGCTCATAAACTCCTGAATAAGAATTTCCAGATCTGATACCCCCTCATTGATAGGTTTAAAACCCCCTACACCCCTTCGGAAGTAGTAATGAACGAGGGTAAGCTGGCCATCATAAAAACGCGTCGCTTTGATGGCATTCTAAAACCTTCAAAGTTGAAACTAGCACTCGGCAATAGCGGGAATCGACTCTGCATACCTCAAAACATACTAGCCAACACCAAGCTGTTCTGTAGCTCCAGAATATAAAAGTTGCATAGGTTGCATTAGCAAAAGGAGTAGGGGTCCTTATCTGATACTAAACCATCGTAGAGTCGACTTAGTTGCATCAATAAACCACGGGATTCAGCAGTATCGATTATATACTAATCGATACCTATATTGGGTATATTCCATGACATACGATATACCATGCTAGAGGCATTAGAAAAGGGGGGGCGGGGTACTAAACCATGGTAGGTGTGCAACAATGCCGTTATAAACCATGGCAATCAACTCCCTATTCCTTAAAACATAGGGTTAGACACCTTACTCAGGTATATTCTATGATGTAGGATGCCATGCTAGAAGTGCTAGAAAATTATACATGCAGGAGCGCGCGTGACGTCACTTCTAGCACATACGAAATGTGATTGATACTATATATATACCGGTATATATATATATATATATATATTATATATACATATATATATATATATATATATATATATATAATAATGTTAAAAATATACATGGTTTTTTTTTTTTTTTTTACAAGTGGGTTTTTTTTGTTACATTTTTTGGGGGGGGGTTTTCGGACCCCACACTGACAGAAGGAAAAAAAACAACCATACAGCATGTTGATAGGAGTTATAGCGCATATACATGCACGTTTTCAATTAATTTGGAATTTGGTTTTTTTTTTTTGTTAATAATTGGTGGTTTTTTTAAAAATTAAAATAAGGTATGGGGGGGGGGGAAGGGCTGCATAAAATTTCATGAAATTTGGTGTGGAATGAGATCAAGGATGGGGCCAACAGGAATGAATCAAATATTATACTAATTTATAAATTTCTTAATGCAGTGAATGCTTGAAAAGTCTCAAAATGGCCGCTCAAAAATGCTGAAAATTGTGAAATTTTTCAAAAATGATAAAAATTTCCCAAAATTCAAAAAATCGACTTCGAACCATTATAACAATTTTTTTCACTCATACTAGATGCGATTAATAGGTGCACCAAATTTTTTCGCTCTAGACCTCATATTTACTGAGATACAGAATGGTTTTTTTTTGTGTAACAAAATGAGGTGGTTTTTTTTTTATGTAACAGCACTACGATAATTATAATTATGTTATTAATATATACTATTATATATATATATATATATATATATTATATATTATATATTTTATATATGATATATATATATTATATATATTATATATATATATATAACTCTATATTATATATATAATAATAAATATATATAATATATTATATATATAGTATATATATATTAATGTGATTTACGATCTCATGATGAGGGTGTATTGTGTGAGAATTAACATATATTATAGATTATTATTATTATATATATATATTATATTTTTATATATTATATATATTATATATGTATATATATATATATTAATATATAGTATAATATATATATATAATATATAATACTATATATATATATATTAGGATGTACCGATAGTATCGGGTTATCGCGTCTCGGATATCGGTAGTATCGGCCATTTTTGATGGTATCGGTATCGGGCTTGGTGTCTGGGACACTGGCCTAGATACTTCGTCAGATCGTAGTCGCTTATTCAGTGGAAAATTATGAAAACTTATCTGTAGAAAGTGAGCATATACTCAGTCTAGTTTGATATAGATAGATAGTACCAAGTTATGTTTTTTTTTTCCTCGATTTCCTTTTTAACTTAGATTTTTAGCGTTTCTCCAAATTGGTCTTTAGCGTAAAATTTACCTATTTGGACAGCCATTATTATAATTTATACAGATTTAGCTTCCACTTTTAGTTGATCAATAGTATTTTTTTTTTTTGTACGCAATTTCGTGAGAGAGTGTGTGAGTGCTCGAGGATTCTTGAACCTATTAAAATATCCCTTCTTTTTTCCTGTTGCCTGGATATAACGTTTAGAAGTTGTTTTAAGAACTATATTCTGACCGATGCGATGAAATTCCCTCATTTTTCCTTTTGGTTTTTGCTTTTTTTTTTTCTTTTTTTTTTTTCCTTATTTTTTTTGCGATTGCGGATGTGCGTGTATGATAACAGATTTGCACAGGCGGCTTGGCTTTCTTTTGACTTTACCAACATCAATGGCTTGCACTCTAACTCTAAACCTAATTTTATGCTCTTGTCTGAGACCCAGATGGACAAGAATCATACCTTCAACTCTTTTAATATACCAACTATAACTTATTTTCATAATTTTCCGTTTGAAGCGGTGACTGTATGTGCCTAGGTAAATATAAACATTCCCTTTAACACGTCTTGAAGAATCTCAATTCTCCTAACTTCGACGTTCGTGGCGTAAAATCTTTCTCCTTTCTACTACAATATTCTTATGCTTCTGATACTGTTCTCCTAAACATAACAGATCTTCATGCCTTTTTTGATTACCTTACTACGTCTCACGCAGACTGTTATATCTTCTCATTCAAATACTGAGGTCCTCTATTTAGGGGGATTCAATGTACAAAAAACTGCAATTGTTGGGTTCCTCTACGTACTGATTTTAGTGGGGAGGAAGCCGAATCCATACAGCTATTCTCAATCGATCTGGAGCAACTGATTAAATAACCTACACACATCCGGATCGTCCCAACCGATTCTTGAACACACTTGACCTGTTTCACCACTATTCATTCTCTCTATAAATACACCACCTGCGCTCCTATTGGTAAATCTGACCCACAACCTTATATCGCTTAATTTTAATACTTTCTCTCCAACATTTTCATCCGCCCTATGCGGTTTTTCTGGCACTTTGATCGGGCCTATTGGGGGCAATGCGTTGCTTCTACGCTAACTATAATTGAATGGACTGCTTTGACTCTTTAAGACGCTTCAGATTTCTGCCGATTAAAGTTGGGAACATGTAAATTGTTAATGGGATTAGCAATGTTCACTTCCTTCTTGGACTAATCTTATTTTCTCCTCAAAAATCCATGGTTCGATCGCGCTTGTTTCCTGACGACTCGGCTCGAGACAGCGCGTTGAAGGTGTGGAAAAATTCTTCCTTCTCCTATCACTCTTGCCAATTTTTCATTAAGCCAGCAAAATCGTTGCAGGGTACTCATTCGACGAGCAAAAGTGGACTTTCATTTTAAATTGAAGTGCGCTGACTCTTGGTTCTCCTTACTTGCAAAACCATCACTAACAACTTCTGTAAATCATCCTTTCCTCCTTCTTGTTCGCTCTTTGTTTCTTTGTTGGTTAATACTACAACATGAAAAGGCAATCATCTCTTTGCCTTATATTTCTCTAACTTCAACCCTGGACGTTCTGGTTTCCTCTTCCTCTCCTTCTCCTCTCAGGTGTCCTTTGCCTTTGTCATCCTCACTTGATCGGGTGCATGAGCTCCTGAAATCTATGGACGTTGGAAGCGGGTGGCCCGAGATGTGCATATCCTTCGAGTTTTGAGTTAAGTGTGCTTCCGTGCTTGACCCCATCCCTCGTTTGTCAACTATAATTCTCTATGCCTCAATACTAGCACTTCCCTCAGTGTTGGAAGCGCGCATATGTCCAACCTATTCCGAAAAAAATGATGCTGCTCTGATCCTTCTAAACTATCGCCTATAGCTCTCACTTGTATAATTCTTTCTAAGATCTTTGAAACCTTCTCAACTCGCACTTCGTATATCATCTTGGAATCTCTTTCCCTTCTTTCTGATAACCAGTACGGCTTTCGGTGCTCGAGACTCTACTGGCCGATATACTTTCCTATTAACAGAGTTTATTTGGTTTTCCGCCCTAGGAACTAACGGAAAGGAACTTGTGTGGTGGCGCTTGACATATCCAAAGCAGTTGACCGGGTGTATGGCACGGGTCACTGCTCTCCAAGCTTCCCCCCTTTGGGTTCCTCCTTCTCTTGCTTACTTATGTCTAGTTTTCTTTAAAATCGCTCAATGTCGGCTGTTGTTGATGGGGCTGACTTCTTCTTTTTCTGTCAATAGTGGTGTTCCTCAGGTTCTGTTTGTATGCTCTTACTTATATTCCTGCTTTTTCTCAATGATCTCGTTTCACCTTTACATCTAACTCCTATTCACTCATATGTCGAACTGATGCCTTTCATTCTTCACTCATATCAATTCTGCTCCTCTTTTACTCTAGGAATTGCCGTCTCGTCTAATGCTTTTCCTATTCTATTTCTCTGCTGATCTGTAGAATGTTCAGGGTTGGGTCCGTCTTCAGCTTGTGAAATTTAATTCTTTAAAAACCTAACTTCTACAAATCTCTCTCTCTAAGACACTTAACTTTTCTCCTATCTCTTTCGACGGTCTCTCGTCTCTCCTGTTGAAATATAAACATCCTTGGCCTTAACATAAACCTTAATCACAGTGGTGCTAGGGCGGCCTCAAAGAAACTGGGAGTTCTGTTTAGTGCGAGACTTTTTTGCTCCTTAGTGTGTCAGTCATTTCTAATTCGTCTCTCATGCTAAGATATACTAGCTTCAGTCTGACTATATTATGCGAGTCATTTCTGTGTTCGTGTCTATATCTGGGGCCCTTCGTCCTTTTGGAACTTAAATTGTCTGACTCTATCTGGAGCATCGCACTCTGGTAAGACGAGATGGTGCTCTTCATATGCTACGTATCTGTAACTAGATTTCATCCTCTCCATTCTTTAGCGTATCGCTTCGCCTTTGTTATATTTGGCTTGCTGCTCTTCTCTCTGAGTCGCTTTATCCCTTTTTCTATAGGTACTTTAGAGGCAAGTGCTCGAGGGAACTCTCCACTCGCGTACCCCCCCCCTTTACGACGCCCTGTACCACAAAGGGTGCTCTGTGTCGCACACTGAGTTTTGTGTTGATGTCTTATAACTCCAGGACTGGTTCCACTGCGGTCTGCTTCTTGTTCTTTACCTTGCCACCTCTGTTCTGTGCGCAATTCTCTTCCATTGTGTTTCCTACTCAATTTAAATTCCTCATTTAAAGCGTCCCGACGTCTTGCTATCTGCGTAATTTTGCGTTTAGATGGTTTTGAGGCGTTCAACACGCCACTCCATTGAATAGGTTCTGCCCGTGAGCTGCGGTGACAACTATAAAAAAAGTAAAAAATAAAAGGTTTAATTAAGGAATTCTCTAATGCTGCTGAAACCCCACAAGAATGGCATCTCGGACGGTGAACCACTTCTAGAATGCAATTAAATAGCATAACCGAGGAGCTTGCTCGCTGACAAAAGAAAAGAAAAAAAAAAAAAAAAAAAAAAAAAATAACAAAAAAAAAAAAAAAAAAAAAGAGACAGGGAAGCCGCCTTATCTGCAACCCCTGGCACACACGGTTATAGTGGACGATGTGGCTTATTCAGGCGGAAATAACCTGACTGAAGATGAGATTTGGATATGTTGTGACTTTGATACAGTTCATGGCCGAAATTTTGCATTTGACATCTATATATCAACTAAAAGGACTCACAGCCAGGGAACCTCATCGTAAAAACTGACAGAGACAGTAGCATCAAGGAGCCACAAGATAATTCAAATTTGGAGTCTGGAAGAAGATTTCGAGGACCTCTACGAAAACATGAAGATAGCATGCTCACAGAAAGAAGAATTCCTTTCATGTGGGTGGCATGAAAATGGGCCCAGGTTTATCATTTTTATCAGTGCTTGCAGGCAAAACTAATACAGCACCTCCTTCATCAGTCGACGAGCGAGCTATTCTAGTAGTGTAGTTAGGTAGAGAATGTAAAACAAACCAAAAAGGAAACAGTCTCTCGGCAAGTGACTAGTGAAGCTTAAGGGTTTTGGCATCACAATTTGTGAATTTTTGGAATTTGAGTATTGAATGATATCTATCGTTAAAGAACGAGTATTTTATCTATGTCAGTTTGAGTCATAGCGTTTTTGTATATTTAACATTGTCGGCTCTGATTAATTGGAGGTCTCTTGCTTTCATTATTTTTAGTTCCTTTTGATTGGTATAGCTTAGTTAAAGGAATCTTGTAAATTGTAATCATGTAAAAACATAAAAGCTAAGTAGTAGCTACTTTGTCATACTTACTGGAAAATGGAAATGAAATATTTTTTGACATAAACCACCCAACATAAAAAGATATTATATTATACAATTTGCATTTGATTATTCCTTTAAAGCTACTATTTTTAATTAATAAAAATAAATATACTTGGGCAGAACCAAATATGAAATATAAATAAATGACTAAGTATTGGTTGTAGAGGGAATGCAATCTTGAGTTGCCTAGCAGGCACAAAATGTTCTATCTTATTCTTGTGTATTTCATTATATTTAATTAAAAGTTCGGTTATCGGCTATCGCGTTTTACGTTACGCTCTCAAGTCGAATCCGGTACCCAGACTCTATATCCGGTCTATAGCCATTCATTTTCAGGCTCCTCTCTCTCATATCGGACTCTTTTAGAGTTTAAGGCTCATATTTTCTCGGCAGCACATTGGCAGTTACCTATCAAGTGTATTAATCTCTCTATATCATCCTCACTGTCTCGTAATAAGGTGTATCATGTGATACGGGCTAGTGTATACTACTACATAGTATATATTATATATAAGTCACTATGAACTAGTCATATATCATATATAATATATTATATTAATATTACAAATATGTCATATATATATATATACCGTATCAATAATTATAAAATACTATTATATATATATATAGTATAATATATATACTCATATTATCGCATACCCCTTATGATTTGAAACTGCTATAATACCTATATATATATATTATAAATATATATATATATATAATAATATTATATATATATGAATTATGCAATGAATATATATATATTATTGCCATACACATGGGCGCTGTGTGCATAGGATAGGTGTTAAAACTTTATATCTCTTCTTTGATATATTCCCCTCATAATGTGCACATTCCTCTCCACTCTTTATTGTACTGTATAATATCTTAATAGTACTCAATATTCTAAGCGTCATAAATTGCCTGGATTCAATTTCCGTGCTTGCAAGTCCTTGTCCACTCTCTCCAGTGCAGCCACTATTTTAGTCATATCGTCAGTGCTACTTGTAGATAAAGTATGACATGGCGCCTACGCTCAGCGTTATAATATAATTGCCTGTCCCGTGTGATACCCTCTCGTAGAACTCCACTCGTACTTTTCTTTACCAGTGATTCCGGGGTATGTAAAGATTCCTTCTTCTATTATCGACCTACAGCTTCTAACCGTCACTGTTTGATTACCTCACTAATGTCTAATATTATACTTTTCCTGTTATATACATCATATATATAGGATGCTAAATATAATATTACTAGTATATATATATATAATATATAAATATATAAATGATATATATTATAATATATATATATATAATATTAGTAAATATTAGTATGTATTATATATAGATATATGATATATACTATATAGTAATATATAATAAATATATATATATATATTAATATATATATATATATTATTATATAATATTATATATATATGTATACTATATATATATTATGATATATATATATATATATATATATATAAGTATATAAATATTATTTATAATATATTATATATATATAATATATATTTAGATATATTATATATATATATTTATTATATATATATATATACTAATATATATATATATATATACTTATATATATATTATATATATATATATATATAATAAATTATATATATATGGTATATATATTATATATAGTATATATATATATTTATATATATATATATATAATATATTTATATATATTATATAATATGTATATATTATATATATAATATAATATTATATATATATAATATATATTATATGTATATATATTATATATATATATATATATATATTATTATATTATATATATATAGTATTATAGTATATATATATATTATATATATAAGTATATTTTTATTTCTCACCAACATAACTCTTCAATCCCGAGATCGGAAATAACTTCAACCCCGAGATCGGAAATTGGTCAGGGAAAACATTACAAGTATCATTCCTTATATAATATATATATAATATGATATATATATATAATATATATATAATTAATATTATATATA
>JABUQX010043492.1:17500-20000 GCA_015478945.1 Trachelipus rathkii | reverse complement strand
ACATTGTTGCAATTAAAGTTTTTATATATTTGCAGCATGGAAAATGAATTCTGATTAGGACCACTTCACTTGAGAAGTGCTTAAGGGTTATCGCTTTATATATATTATATATATTATATATATATATATATATATATTATTATATATAATATTATAATATAGTATATATATATATATATATAATATATATATATATTATTATATATATTAATATATATATATATGTATATTATCTATATATATATATATATCTTTATTATATATAACTATATATATATATATATACATATATATATTATATTGTATATATATATATTAATTATATATATATAATATATATAAATATATATATATATATATATATATATAGTTTATATATATAATATATATATATATATATATATATATATATATATATATATATATATAATATATATATATTATATATACATATTATATATACTATATAATATATATATTATATATATATATATAATATATATATATATAATATTATATATATATATTATATATATATAATATTATTTATATATATATATATATATTATATATATATATATATATATATATTATATATATATATACCGTATAATATCTGAGTACTCTATATACGGCTATTATATATATAGTAGTATATATATATATATATATATATATATATATATATATATTATATATATATATATATATATTATATATATATATATTTATATAATATTATATATATATATATATATATATTATATATATTATACTATATATTATATATATATTATTATATATATATATTATATTTATATATATATATATATATTATATATATCATATTATATATATATATATATATATTATATAATATATATATATTATATATATATTATATATATATATATATATATTATATATATATATTTATAGTATATATATATATATAATATTTATATATAATATATATATTATAGTATATTATATATATATATATAATATATTACTATATATATATATATATATATATATATATATATATAAACTTAATCATATCTAAAAATAGATAAAGTAGCACATTCCCTATATCATATGTCCCGATGAATAAGAAAAAAACATAGTTTAATAATCAGTGTATAAAGATTCTTTTCATTATGGCCATTGAACTTAATAAAGATAGACTTTATCATCCTTTAATAAAGGACGCCTTTGACTCTCGTGCGTCTAAAAAGTTTTTATCCCGAAAGCAACTTATATGAAAAGAGAATTATCTCCACCTCTTAAGATGCATTGTGACTGATCCTTCTCTTAAATAAGGCCTCTTGTTCTAACAAGGGTCGCCTTTAAGTACGGTCTGCGGAGATTCTTTGTCGCATATTTTAAATGAACGAAGGGGCAAGGTAATCTTCTTCTTCTTCTTCATGAACTATATCTTATAAAGAGGGCTTGACTCTGGTGTCCTATTTATTTCTCTTTGTTTGCAGAGTTTACAGCGACTAATAAATAAGCATAAGTGTATTCTATTTAGAATTTTAAGGGGTTTGTCTACGTAAGAGTTAAATATAATAGTGATTTGAATTCATTAATTTTTAAATTTAAATATTTTTTAACAGATTTCATGTATGGTCGCAGTCACATACAAATTTATATATATATATATATATATATATATATATATATATATATATATATATATATATATATATATATATATATATATATATATATATATACAATTATGATACAAGACATGATACAACTATGATTTCAAATATGTGGGTTTATACATTTTTGATTAAATCGCAAAGTCTTACTTCCCATTTAAATATATATATATATATATAAATATATATATATATATATATATATATATATATATATATATATATATATATATATATATATATATATATATATATATATATATATATATATATATTATATAAGAAATAATAAAAAAAAAGATCAAAAAATTTCTAAAATCTTTACAAAAGAAGGTGGGGACAAAACCATAAATAAAAGCTGCTCTATGCAAGTAATGAAGACTTTATTTAGCAAGAAAAACTTTAAATTGATCATATATGAAGAGATAAAAAAAATAATATAAAAAAAATTAATTAATTTCAGTAAATATGGAATAGCTCATATATTGCAAATGTTATTGATTTTGAAAATTTAAAAAAAAAATATTTTCGGAAAACTTAAATTCTAAACTTAATTCTTTAAATTTTCGGTCCCTGAATGATATATATATATATATATATATATATATATATATATATATATATATATATATATATATATATATATATAACATAATAATATATATATATATATATATATATATATATATATATATATATATATATATATATATAAATATATATATATATATATATATATAAATATATATATATATATATATATATATATATATATATATATATATATATATATATATATATATATATATATTCATATATTTTTGTAAATA
>JABUQX010043491.1:22500-26069 GCA_015478945.1 Trachelipus rathkii | reverse complement strand
AGCGCACCAATTTGAAAAAACGCAATCTCGATTTTGCATTTCACTTATATATATGCCAATATAATATATATATATATATATATATAATATATATATATATATTATATATAATATATATATAGTATATACTTATATATATATATATAGTATATTATAAATATTATATAATATATATATATTATATATATATTTATATATATATATATATAATATATATATATATATATATATATATTATATATATATATATATATATACTATATATTATAGATATATATATATTATTATAATATATATATATATAATATATATATATATATATATATATATATATATATTATATAATATATATAAAAATTGCATGATATATAAAATGCAAAATCGAGATGCGTTTTTTCTAAACTTTTAATATGGAAATAGCTAATTCCAGATTTATGCTATGTATAAGATCTTTTATATGTAAGGACTAAATGTTTATATATTAACGGGCATTCAGACGGAGCTCAATCTGTTAAGTCGTATACACTTCCTTAAGAGGCTACGGGTCGAGTTCCAGTTCTGTCAGTGACATGGAGAAGTCACTTTTTTAAATAACCGCATCAGAAGATAGAAGATGTTATGCGCAAGCGCATCGTGCATATACATGATTGCGCAAACGTCCTGTGCATATACAAATGGCTAAGTTAGTAGATATAAAATGACATGTTGGTGACCATCCTTAAGAGGGCGCAATGTTCAGAAACATGTGAAACCTTACAGAAAAAAAAAAAGAGAAAATATATATATATATATATATATATATTATATATATATATAACTATATATATATATATATATATAATATATATATATATATTATATAATATTATAATATATATATATATATATATATATATATATATAAATTATATATTATATTTATATATAATATATAATACTATATATATAATATATAGTGAAAGCAAATTTTGAAATAGATTCAATGAAAACTATGTTATAGGGGATTGGGAAAGACTCCTTGGAGAGCACAGACAGATAAAGCAGTTACGGTTGAATATAATGGTTTATAGAGCACGGTTGAATGAAAACGGTAGGAGGATGGAACTGGGATTGATGAGTTGAAAGGTTTGTGTGATGTGTTGTATAAGGGTGAGTGTATGTGTCCTATTGGATGCATTCTGGATATTAAAATACATTCATGAGTTATAGAAAAACGAGGATGCGAAACAGCGAAAAAAAACTATCCGGCGTGGTGCAGTGTGGTGCGGAGCGGTACGGTGCGGTTCGGCGTGGGGGGGGGGGGCCTTTGCGGTTAAGGAAAACGCGTTTGGTGGAACTGCCGAAACGCCCCGCCCCCTTAAGCCTTAAGGGGGGGAGGGGGAAATCCAGAAAAATAAATTAAATAAATAAAAAATATCATTAAAATATCACACATGAAGGTAGCTGAGTATTTAAAAAGCGAGACGGCGAGGCGAAAAAGATGTTGTGATGTGGTGCGGTGCGATGCGGTGCGCCTGGGCCTTGGGGGGTGGTCCAATCGCTTCGTTGACCCCAGAAAACGCTTCTATGACCCCGAAAACCCTTAGTTTAACCCAAAAAACGACTTAATACGTCAAAATATCAATGTTGCAAAATGTTGCAAATTTTTGCAACATTTGCAACATTGCAATGTTGCATGCAACATTGTACTGGATGTCAGTTTATGTAACTATACTACTATATATATATATATATATATATATATATATATAAGGGTAAAGCACAATACACCCGACCTCCGGGGGCGTCTGCCACGGCTGTGTGTGTGTGGACGAAATGACCTGATATATATCAATAATATATACTGATAATATATATATAGTATATATATATATATAGATTGTAACAATATATTATATATTATATATACTATATAATGCACAAACCTATATAGTATAATATTATAATAATAAATTATATTATATATAATAATAAGTAGTATATATATATATATAAGATATTATATATATATATATATACTAATATAGTATGATGTAACTAAGTAATATATATATATATATATATTAATAGAGTAATATATATATAATATATTATATATAACTATATATATATATATAGTATAAGGGTAAAGCAACAAATAAATAAGAGATGTATTTTTCCGGATTTCATAATCCCGGGATGCCTGGAATAAAAAATGTTCTTTTCCCGGGATCCCGGAATTTTCCCGGATTATTGGAGATTTGAATTAAAATAAGATCACAGATTTCATATATTAATATATATAATTACTTTATATACTATATATATGTATATAATATTTTAGATTGAATATTCTTACTACTATATATAATATATAGTATACTATAATATATATATATATAATATAATTTATATATTATATATATATATATAATATATATATTTATTAGTATATATAATTCATAGTTCTACTAATAAGTATACACTATATCGCCAAGGAGTATAGATCATAATAAAATATACTATATACTAAAAACAAGAATACACTATAAACTATGTGGCGTCATGACAGCTCTATAGTTATACTATAGTAGTTTATTAATATATACAAGCTTACCTAACCTATACTAATATAATCATGAACGTATAGTTATAATTATATATATATATATATATATATATATATATATATATATATATAAAATTAATATGTACACATAAAAGATATACATCTATGTATATATTTATTTTAGTAGTATATATATAATATGTATATATATATATATAATATTATAATATTATAAGTAATTATATATATAAATATATATATATATATATATATAATATATATATTATTATATATTATTATATAATTATATAGATATTATATATATAATAATATTATATACTATATTATATAATAATAATATATATATATATTATATATACTATATAATGTGATAATATTATATAATATAAACTATATAATTTAATATACTATAATATTTATATATATATATAGTATTATATATATATATTATATATATATATATATATATATATAATAATTATATATGTATAATATAATATATATATACGTATATATATAATATAGTAGAATTAATATATACAAATATATTATATACTATATATATACTATATAATAATATAATATATTATATATATAATTATAAAATATATATAATATATATATATATAATATTAATATATTATATATAGATATAAATATTATAAAATTTTGAAAACTAATTCAAAAAAAATACTTTTCAGAAAGATAACATGTTCTTATTAAAGAATGAAAGACTAGTGATTAGATTCTATTCAAAATTAATTTCAACTTTGTAGTTCTTATTTTGTAGACTAATTTGGAAATGAAAGTCACAGTGCTCACATTAAACGAGTGTATATATAGGCAGTTTGTACTTTTTACCGCTGGGTTCTAGTTACTAAGTTTGGTTAATTAAACTAGTCCTGCAGCGCAAAATGAGAACCTTTGTCAGCAATCTACACTTGGGTGGTGGTTTTGGATTCCGAGGCATCCAGGTAAGTTTATCACATTATGTTGTTTT
>JABUQX010043491.1:0-17500 GCA_015478945.1 Trachelipus rathkii | reverse complement strand
ATCTACAGTGGAAGTAGAATGCAATGAAACACCAACTAAAAGAATCACTGCAAGGGTTTCAAGATGTTGCAAAAAAAGTTACAATCCATAAAAATTGAATTAGACCGGAAACCCAAACGAGTGTTACCTGCGTCAAAATACCCATCCTTGTTCAACAAGAGTCCAGTCAGAAGTAGCAAGAGAAGAAAATGACACAATCTGTTGTTTTCACAGAAGGTAGGGTAGATAGAGCTATCGATGGGAAGTGCCTTATGAACAGACTAATTGGTTCCAAGAAAGGAATTCTACTGCAGCAGACCCCACCCCAGTCCCGCCCAGCGGGAAACAGACAAGCGCAGGGCTATTAATGGATGTTCCTCTAAATATATTATAAAAGGGACAACAGAATAATATAAGAAAGAAAATCAATGCTATTACTAAAATTAGAAATTTTGAAGAAATTATCAGTGATAAGATTTTAATAAGCTGAAGCTCTGGGTTTATTTTCAATAATAATTTAAAAGATCAAATTACAACGAATCATCACGCCTATAAAGTAAGTATTATGCAAAATTATTATAATAATGATAAAATATAGTGATAATGATAAATTGATAATGATAATGATAATTATGACAATGATAATGATAATAATGATAATGATGATGATAATGATAATTATGATAATGATAATGATAATTTTGAAAATGATAAGGATAATAATGATAAGGATAACGATCATTATGATATTGACAAATATGATAATTATAATTATAATTATAATGTTAGTGATAATAATACTTTTAAAGATAATAATAGTAGCAATAATAATAATAATAACAATAATTGCTATGAATATATATACTTTTAAAAATAATAATAATAATTTTTACGTTATTAAATTTGTTAGCATATATCACATATAAGTGAACAAGCATATAAAATAGATATCTAACTAGCAGACTGACTAACTAATTATTTAAAAACTAATTAACTAAACTAATCAACTGGCTAACTTTTTTTTACAGTTTACAACACTACACTAACTAACTAACTAACTAACTAACTAACTAACTAACTAACTAACTAACTAACTAACTAACTAACTAACTAACTAACTAAATATATAAATAAATAAATAAATAAATAAATAAATAAATAAATAAATAAATAAATAAATAAATAAATAAATAAATAAATAAATAAATGATAAAACATAATTTGTGGTAAAGCAGAGAAAGCAGTTGAGCATTTTTGGCTCTTCTATAATTTCGGATAAGGGTAATAATTTATTTATTTTTGTCTTATTCATAGCTGTTACCTACACTCAGGAGTAAAAAGCTTTTTTTTTCCTTTTGTTTGACAAACAATGTTTATTTTTTATTCTTTATTTTTTTTATATCGATAATCCTCTTAGTTAATAAAATATTCCTTTAGTTTGTTTGTAAAAGTAAATCGGTGACTAAGAAAAATCTGGCTCAATGTTCAAGGAAAATTTGTACAATAAATAAAGGAGAAAAAAACAACAAAAAAAACAGTAGCGCCATAACAAAGCTCTTTAATGTGGATGAAAAATTTTCCTTAACAAGTGGATACTTACAAAAAGAGAAATTCGATTAATTTAAAATTATATAACAGTGAAAATAAATTAAACTAAAATTATTCTATAAAAATAAAAATAATTTTTTTTCATTCAAATTATCATATAGAAATAGAAATAAATATTTTCTTTGTCCAGTTATATCAGGGGTGGCCAACCTTTTGCATACCATACGTCAATTTTTTTCACAGACGAGTTCAGATGCGCCATACAACTCATAATAGACATTGACGATTAAATGATTTAATATTTTAATTATTGTATGTAAAACAATATCTATTACAGCACATTAACATTACTTACCATTAATGGGACTTTTGAGCCTGTTTGGATTTCGCTAGTCTTTCAGTGTTTGGTGTTAAATTTGTTACTGAGTTCAGCAGAGAATTCTTCAAATTTGAATCACTTATTGGCGAACTTATTTTACTTTTAATCAATATCATGGATGAAAATGCTTGTTCACATCTGTATGTCGTTCCAAAGCGACATATATAGCTTTTTGCAAATTTTCTTAGCTCAGGGAAATGTTCACAGGGTAATGAAGGCCAGAAATTAATTATTTCAGAATCATTTTGATCTGGAAAAACCTTATCAAGTTTCATTTTTAATAATGAATTTGCTTTTAAATTAATCAGTTCCATTTGCATGTTGCTAGGCATCTGCATTACGTTTTTCTTTTCACTGTGAAAATGGGTTTACGAATTCCAGACTGCAGTTTTCTTCTTTATCAAAATCATGAAAACGAGTTTCAAATGACCTTTGCAATATCTTGATTTTTTCAATATATTTGGCCAAATTGCTATTATCCGGAGCACATTCACTCTGCTCTTTTGGGTGTAGAAATTGACTCAAATTCTCATTTTCTAAAGTATTTGAAAACCATTTAATTTTTATTTTATAAATTGAACGATTGCTATTGACTAGTAGAAAAGAAATGATTCTCCTCGTAGTTTTAAATTTAGATCATTGAGATGGCTAGTAACATCAACTAAAAATGCCAAATCAAATAGCCAGTTGTTGCCAAATAACAGGGTTCTTTCATCAAGTAGCTCATTTTCCTGTTCTAAAAAAATAGAAACAGCATTATTCAATTTTTAAAATCTGCTCAGAACCTGTTCTTTAGAAAGTGATCTCACCTCACAATGAAGGACAAGTTCATCGATTTAAATCTAAACAATCACAGTTATCTTTGTGTGAATTTTTCGTTTGTTATATATGCTCTGCCTCTATATTTTTTCTGATATTTACAATCCGGTAGCTATAATCAATACCGCATATATTTTAAAGTTTTCCACCATCCGTGGCCTTCTTGTGTGTATAATTGCATTGATATTAGTGCAGACGATTTAATAATTTTTCAAGTAAAGCTGTAGTGCCATTGACTTTACCTATATCATTGACGGAGCTCCTTCAGTACACACACTGATGAGTTTGCTATAATCTAATTTATAGATTTCTAGCACGATTTACTCAAAAGTCAATCCTCTTGTTATTCTACCATGCAATGACTCCAGACTGGCAAGTTCTCCAAAGACATTAAAATTATAATCATTCCTCTTATAAAAATGCTTTAACTGAGCAAATCAATTCTTGATTCATCCAAACTAGAGAAATACAGAATGGACCAAGTCTCCAATTAAATACAATCCTTGATGAGAGTTCCTCTACACCGCTGTATACTGTCTGCGATTTTTATACAAAATTTCGCCTGCTAATCCTTTCAAATTCTTTATTTACTCATGGCGCGGTAAAATATTGGAGACAAGTTAACAATTTCTTCCCGTTTTCGTCAGAAAAAGTTCTTTTCTTTCGCCAATGTAAATGCAGTTTCATATGACTTTCTCATTCGCAAGTTCTTCTCAACCTACTTTTAGCAAAAATATTTTTCTTTGCTATGAATAAAATAGAAAACTTTCCTTTCGTAACTCAGACCCAAGAACAAGCTTCATTCTTTTTCTTCTATGTTAGTCTATGCTGTGTTTTTTAGGTCGATTAAGAGTCTGTTCTTTTTTATTAGTGAAACAGTATTTTCACAAACAATGCAAAACGTTTTTCCTGATGGACTTGCTATAAATAACAACTCATTTTCCCACTGTTTCTTAATATTCACGCTTACTATCACTTTCTGAGCTTCTTTTGCTCATTTTTAAGGAAAATTATGACATTGGATTCATATAACAATATTAATATATTTTATATATTATATATAAATTATATATATATATAATATAATATATATTTATATAAATATACTATATAATTATATAATATGTATATAATTATATAATTATATTTTATATATATTATATATATATATATTTTATATATATATTAATATATAATTATGATGTTATTATAGATATATAATTATATTAATATATATATATATATAATATTTATATTATATTATAAAATATTCAGCTTTCTTTACCGACACGTACTACTCTTGTCAGCACGAGGTTAAACGTTATAAAAACGATCTATTTTTCAAATTCATGATGTTACGTTAAAATTCTCTTATTTTTTTGTCATCAAATTTACTGTAGTCACCTTTTTCTCCTCATAATTAACAAAAAGGTAAAGATTATGACTCTTATATACGCTTTTAACCCATTAAAAATGCGGCAGTCATGCCCATAACGGATGCAGCCGAGCATCTTGAATAGATGATTTTAAATGTTAAAGGAATTCTGTTCGAACTACGAAACGTTAGAAAAAGAAAACGTTTTAATAGAAGACTATTTAATAGATATATATTATATATTTATATTATATATAATATAATTTGTTTATATATATATATTATATATAATATATATATTATATTATTCTATAGCGAAGCTAGTTATATATATATATATTATATTTATATTATATATATATACCTATATATATATATATATATAATATATATTATATATATCTTAACCCTCCGCTCATCGATTATATTCTCTATGTCTCATTACTAATACTTTCCCTCAGTGTTGGAACACGCACGTATGTCCAACCTGTTCCGAAAAAAGGTAAGCCGCTCTGATCCTTTTAACTATCGCCTATAGCTCTCACTTATTTTGACCTAAGATCTTTGAAATCTTCATTAATTCTCATATTCTAGATCATCTGGAGTCTCATTCACTTCTTTCCGATCGCCAGTACGTCTCTCGTTGCAAGGTCTACTGGTCATATACTTTCCTATCTAACTGATTTATTTGTTCCGCTCCTCTCAAGAACTACGGATACTGTTGTGTGGCGTCTTACAATCCAAGCATTTGATCCGGGTTTCCTATGCACGCTCACTGCTCTTCTCCATCCCTCCTATGGGTTTCCTCCTTCTCTTTGTTTCCTTATATCTATAGTTTCTTTCCAATCGCTCAATACGTCAGCTGTCGATGGAAAAAGTTATTTGATTTTTTCTTGCAATGTTGTTCCTCTGGTTCTGTCTTATCTCCTTACTTTATCACTTTTCATTAATGATCTCTCACCTGGCACATCTTAGTCTATCCACTCGTATGCCGATGACTCGACCCTTGTTTCTTCAACTCATTTCAAATTTTCTCCCTCTTTTACTTCTAGAAATTGCCTCGTCTTAATCTTTCCATTCTATTCTCGCTGACTGATAGAATTTCCGTGTGGGGTCGTCTCAACCTTTGAATTCAATTCTTTAAAAATCCAACTTTTTACAAAATTCTCCCTCTCTAAGACACCTTCTAACTTTCCTATCTCTTTCGACGTTCTGTTGACAAATATAAACATCCTTGGCCTTAACATAAACACAAAAAATGTCTTTGAAACCTCACATCACAACGTGTGCTAGGGTGGCCTCACATGGTTTGCCTCAGGCTGCGAGACTTTCCTTCTCAGTTGCTCCAGCTATACAAGGGCCTTCATTCCCCCTTGTATGTTATTACTTGTTCTTCATATCTTGGGGCTCTGTTTCACCCGGCTTTTGGATAGGTCGAGTCAAAGGCCTAATAAACTGTTCTGCACTTCCAGTTCTCTGACCTCTATCTTTTGCTGCTGCGATGTGGTACTTTTAATCTCTGTTTCTATAGGTACCGCCATCGCAGTGTCTCGAGCGAACTTATCCACTTCGCGAACCACAACCTTACACGCCCTCGGTAGCACAAGGGAGTTGCGTGTATCGCGCATTGAGTTTTAATTGTGTTGATTATTGGTTAACTCCAGGCTGTTCGTCGTGCTTCCTTCTTCCTGTCACCTCTGTTTGATAGAATCTCTTCCATCTTCTGTTTTCTGCTGAATTTAATCTCTCTTTCACTTAAAGCATGGTCTGTGCTCATCTGCGGTAGTTGCTGTAGTTTGGTGGAATAACTGATTGTGTGCAAACCCCCTCGCTTGAATAGGTCTGCCCGTGAGTGGTTGTGTCAATGTAATATAATATATTATAATTTTATTATATTTACACTATATATCATATTTATTATATACTAATATATTATATATATATATATAATAATATAATATATTAGGTATATATATATATAAGTGAGTGTATATATATATATATACTAATAGAGAGAGAGAGAGAAGAAGACACTATATAAAAATTACTGAGTCGCCACGTGATTTATATATATATATGATATATAATATATATTATTTATATATATAATATATATATTATATATATATATTATATAAAATATATATTATATTAATATATATATATATTATAATATACTTAGTATATTTATATTATATATTATATATATATACATATATATATTATATTATTTATATATTATTATTAATATTATATAATTATATATTATTATAGTTTATTATATTTATATATTTTTATATATATATATTATTATATATATATATAATTTATATAATTTATATATAATAAGATATATATATTCATATTGAAAAACTTCATAATATATATTATATTATAATATATATATACTATATATATATATATTATTATTATTTTATATTTATATATATAATATTAGATAATAATTATATATATATATTATATATATGTATAAATATATATATATAATATATATAATTATATATTATTTATATAAAATATATATATATATTTTATTATATATTTATATATATATTATTATAATATAATATATAATATATATATATATATATTTATATATTTAATATATAATATAAATATAAAGATATAATCCTTTTAATATATTTTTAGAAATTCTATATCAGCATATAATACGCACCAATTACTACCAAAAGCCTGCCACTTTATGAATAAAAAAAAATAAAAGCAAATATTTAAGAAATATGAGAGAAAACTACCCCTTTTATCACTGATGAACACAAAATTTCAACTGTATGATCATAAATATCTTTCTACTATGACGTTTTATACACGGGACATTTAAAATCATGTTTCAAACATGAGTTTTGCGGGAAAATATATGAATATGAGAGTCGACTACAAAAAAATTGCATATAACATTTGCAGTATTTGTTACATACTTCTTTTATATCTTGCATTTAATTAACCAATTTCTGGAAAATAAAATGAATTGTTTTAGTTTCCATAATATAAATTCGAAGAAACAGACTGATATCGTAGCCCAGTTAAAATTATAAATCTCCCAAAAACAGAAGAGGTGCCAATGGTAATGTTGTGTTTCTAAGGGAAGACTGATAAATTGCTAATATTGGACTCTATGTTACGAACCTAGATAGGATCTTTAAGTAAGAATAAAAAAACTCGATGAGAGTGATGTTATCCAGGGTGCCAGAGTGATGATATCGAGTGGTGATAGATAGATAGAGAGATTGATTCTACAAATTTTGATTCAATGTGATTTGGCATGTGGGTACAAATGATATAGAACATAGAAGTCAGAAGAATTAATAGCAGATTATAGGAGATTATTCAGAGATGAAAGCTTACGAGAATGTGCATGATTTCTGATTATTACCTAGTTAGAGTGCAGTCTATATGGGGGAGTAGGGCTTTAGGTGTAAATGAATATATAATATTTTTTTCAGAAAAATAGTTTTTGTATTTTTGTAGAGAATTCTGGATAAAACTTTTTGCGCAGATGGAGTCACTGAGTCCTAAAGGTGTTGGCTTCTAGCACCAGTTTGAATCTTGTTTTAGCAAAAACTAGTATAGTTGGGGTGGTGGTCTAAAATTGGATACAAATATAGCAATGTAACGTAATAGTGCGGTGATTAAATAAAACTAGTTTTAAGGCTCAAATAAGGATGGATAGCTAATAAAAATAACTATCATTTCGAATATAAAATGTTTTACACAAATGCTCATAGCCTTATGTAAATTAAAAGATGAGCTGATTTAGTTATACCATAAATGATAATCTTGACATTATTGCTTAACTGAGCTATGGTTAATGGAAGGATTATATGAGACTCCGTTCAGAATATGAAATTATGTACTGGATATTCACTTTTTTTTATACCAGCCCGTAGAGGAAAGTGGGTGGGGTTGTGGCGCTTTCTGTATATTAAAAGCAATATTCAATCTTGTCATTAATTATGTTGATCTTTAAACTAATTCATGATATTGAGGATCGTGATGCTTCTGTAAGATAATCCTTAATGCTTTTATATATATCATATAGTATTAGGCAGATTTTATTGACCTCCTGGCCGAGATTTAGAATAGACTCAGAATTGTAAAAGAAATGATGACAGTCTATTGCCACTCAGTAAAATTATATGTTTTTATGTCATAATGGGTGATTTTTTAATTTCCGTGGCATTAAAGGGAATCCTTGCTAATACGCACCCTAGTAGTCGAGTATTATAAAATGTATTACTAGATATACTTTTGTGCCAGATGATCCTATAACCTCCACATAGACACGATGCACTATTAGACTTAATATTAACTAAACGATGAAGTATGTGTCGGTGAGTTTAGAGTTTTGATAGAATTTAGAACTTAGTACATATTATAAATTAGATTTAATATGAATGTGATATCTGGGCCCCAAATTCAGTTAATAAGGAAAGGATCTTAAATTTCCGAAATGTGGTGATTTTTCCAAATTACGAGACATGCTTAGTATAATTGACTGGTGATAAAGGTTTAAAGACCAAAAACTTTTATCATTTTCTCTGTGGGAACCATTAAGCATAATTTTAGAATATTCATCAGTAGTGTTTTAAAATAAACCCCATTAGGTTGCCGAGAGAAAACCTGTTTGGTTGAATAGAGATAAGAGATAAAATAATTGAAAAGCGTAGATGTTTTAAAAATTCAAAGGTAGTAAATAGGGAAGATGATATAAATTTTATAGGAAAAATAAAACAAACTTAACCTCTATGTCCAATAAGGTGGGTAGGTCAAAGATGAGATGCAAATTTATTAATTTAGCAAGAATAGTAATAAGAACCCGAAGAAGTTTTTTTAGCTTTATAAATTTTTAAAAGTAACAATAGGACCAATCTGTCCAATTAAAAAATTCACTGAAAATTTTTATGTGAGTTCAGATAAGAGTGGTCAAACATTTTTTTTTTTTTTTTTCCATGGGCTTATTTTTTTTTTTTTGAGGGCTTTAAACCAGTGTTTTACTGAGGAGATTATGATAATTAGTCTTGGAGACTTATATTTCTTTTATGCATGTAACAAAAAAGACTTACAGAAATTGAATTTGACGTAAAAGATATTAAAACGTTTATTATGTACCATATTATCCAGTAAAGCTCAGCCTGATGATATATGGTATATATTCTGAAAAAGTTTTCGGTAGTATCCAGCATTGCCAAGCACTGAATTTGATTTTTAAGCGATCTATAACATTTGTTGAGGTATCCAGATGACTTGAAAACAGCATGTGTGTCCGATTTATAAGATATAGGTAGTAAGAAGATTGGAATATTTAGGCCAGTTAGCTAAACATCTCTGTTTGTAAAAGTTCTGGTAAATATGTTTACTGAAAGGTCATATTATATAAATATTTAAAGAATAACAATGAATTTTATGACTCCCAGCACTGTTTCAGAAAGGGGTTAGGTCATGTCAGACAAAACCCTTTTAGAATTATGAAACATTACTGACTGCAATTGACCAGGAGATTCAGTTGTTATTATATTTAGACTTTAGTAAAGCTTTTATAAGGTCCATTATAAGCTGATTTGAAAAAGTTATGCAATTTTATAGGTGGATGGACATGTTGGATAAAGATGTTCCAAATAAAAACAGTGTGTCTAACAAACTAAATGTGGAATAAATCATCATGGGAAAATAGTGAAGAGTGGTATGTCCCACAGGTTTCAGTGCTGTGGCCACTATTTTTCCTCATATATATAAATTATTTAGACCAACCTAAATGCAAGTTTTAAGTTTGCAGATTATATCTAAATCCACCTTAGTTAGAATATGAAGGATCAAAAAGATTCAAAATGATCTTGTAAACTTCTTGGGTGGGTAGATAGGGCTTAATAATTTTAATAGGTAAAATAATTAAAGTTCTTCACCTATGTTACTCAATAAAAGTTTTTAACTACCGAGATAATGGGGAATTGGCTTAGTTCTGTTTGACCAAGATTAAAAAGATTTATGTGTGATTATAAGCAGTAATTTGAATATAGCTAATCAGTGTTTGGAAGCTAGAAATTTTTTTAATCGAAATAAAGCTAATAAATCGCAATGTTGTTTATAAAGAGCAAGAAGTAATAAGTAAACTGTATAATAGCTAGTTAGGCCAGTTAGTGTGGGCCCACAATGTTTGGCCCCTTATTAAGAAAGACTTAGATATCTAGAGAGAGTGCAACTGTAGAGCAACAAGATGATTTCTGGCGTTGAGGTAAAGCTATGTATGAGGGCTGAAGATTAGATTTCTGCTAGAAGGCGACTTCCAGAGGGGACATATACAAGCTACAAAATATTTACATTATTGATAATACAGAATTATTAAAAGTTTTTTCTTTTTTTAGAACATGATCAGGTGACCAGGGGGCATTATAAGAAAATTAAGAAGAAAGAAAGCATGCCATCTTGATTATTAAGAAAGCATGCATTTCTTGTAATCAGGTTGTTTAAATTTTGGAAATACGTCTGCAGAGGAGGTGTTGGTGTGAACTATTGCAAACATTAAGAAAGGGTTAGATTCGTTTAGGGATGGGTTGGGTATTATATATATTGACGAAGCCAAATTTGGCGGGTTTTAGTTACAGTAGTTATGTTAGATTGTGTGACCATAACTTAGTTATTAATGCATGTGGATGGTTTGGTAATCATAATATATCATTAGTTGACTTTAAGCTCAAATTTGGTGATTTAGTTTACAACAAATGACAAGCCCTAGGTGCTTTTGGATTTGTGCTATGAGCATTTTGGGTAGTGTTGACTGGGACTCGAGTCTCGATAGCCAATTGTGGCTTTTTACGTCTTCTATATTCTTTATGTCTTGTATGTCTTTATGTCCTTTAAAGAGCCCGTAGCAATGCCACTTATAATCATCCAAATGCGCCACGTTTGGCGCATGCGCCCACGGGTGGTGGGGGGGGCCATTTTTTTTTTTTTCCCCCGCTGGAGTTAATTAAATATTATTTTAAAATTAATTATATATATATATATTATATATATATATATATACTATATATTATTATAGTATATATTATTATTATATATTATATATATATATATATATATATATATTATATATAATATATATATATATAGTATTAATTATATATATTAAAATATAAATAATCAAATAATTATATTTCAAAATTTAAAATGAATTTAAGTTTTTAGATATAGTGTGAATTCGTTACTAGAGATAGATTAGGGTATTTTTCAGGGTGTTGTTGTTTTGAGCGGATTTGGAGGCTTGAGTATTGATTTATCATTAGTGCGCTAGGTTGTGGTATCCCGGTAAACGTGCAGCCTTATCAATGGGAATAGTAGAAGTAGAGTGTGTGAATAAGAGGTCCAGTGGATTAAAAGAGAATAAGGGTGTAAAGAGATAGGATGGGTAAAAGAGATTAGATTAGATGTTGTATTGAATGTGGAGAAAATACAATGCATATTCGAAAAGGAAAAGGTGGGTAGTTGATTTTCGATGAAAAAAGTTTATTGTCGTAGGTTGACAGAAACAAAGCTGAAAGGAAAGAAGGAGTTGGACTGGAAATTTTAAGGGTATGATTTCCGGGGTGAACGAGAGAGTGAGGGCGAGGAAATAAATTAGTAGGGTAAACTGATAAGTAAAAAGGCAAAGAGTGTGTCTGAGAATAATTGTGTTTAAAATGAAATTCGGGTTAAATGTGGTTTATATGCTCGTATTCACCAGTAAATGGAGCGAGTTAGTGAGGATGAGAGAAAGATTTTGGTGAGTTTATGAATGTTGGAAAGGTTTCGGGAAATGATAAAATTTGTTTATTAGGAGATTGAATGCAGGAAGGAAGATGAGGATTAGTGGGTAATTAATAGGTCCATTTGGTGCTGTGGGAAAAGAATTGATAATGGAGAAAGTTGTTAATTGTTTGTGTTATTAGAAAGAATGATAGTGGGTAATAGCTTTGGTGTTCAAGAAAAAGTTGAAAAATTAATATACAGGAAGAGTGTGAGATAACGTATTTTCTGGTGTGGTCTTTTGAGCTCCGATATTGATTATTTGTGTATAAATAGAATATATAGTCAGCATTACAGTATGTAATATGTATTCAGTTAGCATGTAGGGTTATTCTATCACTTTGGTGTGCTAGTTACAGGTTAGGGATAGGTTTAAACGTTTAGTGAAACGAAAGAGTACATATGATAATAGAAGTCATTAAAAGTGCGAAATTAATATATAGACATGTGTCATGACGGAGTCTAGAGGGTAGGAGGATTAGGTGGGGGACGTAGAGGACGAAATTAGTGGAATGGCGAGGAGAGTGGAAGAATTGAAAGAGTACAATTGTGAGAGGCCAAAGGCATAGTGTAGTTTAAAAAAGGTGGAGCAAAGTAGAAAGAAAGGAAGTGATGTGAGTGAGGAGGTAAAGAGTTTGGCATGAAAAGAAAAAGATGGCTGGATAATCGTGGAATGAGGAGACCGTAAAAGGGGTAGATTATTAGAAGGTGGAGGGGAAAGCACAATATTATTGGAGAGGGCACGGTTGTATTCTCGAGGCCACATGAGAAATGCTAACATATGATTGAATGGCTTTACGAAAAAAGTGACTCAGAAAATTTTTATTATAACAGGCTCTAGTAACATCTCTGGAAAGAGACGTATACGAATTATAAAACTGAGATGACTCACAAAAGATACGGAGCATTGTGTTTTAGGCTAGTGATCGTGCGCTCAAACTAGTGTGGAATGCGAAGTGATAGTGAGGGAGGACCCTTTAAGAGGCATCGCAGAGATAAACGTTATGGGAATAATCACTACGAAGGATATTGTGTAATTTGCAAAATGCGATGTGTTGAGAGTATTGAGGAGGATTTTTCTAATAGTTGAACACGTGACCGGGAATTGCGCTTCATTCAGTGTTCCATAGTGGATTATGTGCCGATAATACAATGGAATTGTAACATTATAACACCATTATGCGTTTTACACTCAAAACGTAGTGTAAATAATGATAAGTTCGCATCAGCATGCAGTATTTGGTACCTCCTTCTTCATCAACAACTGAATCTCTATCGTGAAATCACGTGTGTCAGATTTTCCATCTATTTATTACAATTTTCATATATCATACACATCTCTCACACGACCTCTCCACAAGGTATTGTGTGCCAAGTCAGTGTTGTTTTTTCCCCTGTTAAAGTGAAGTATAGGAATGGATTGGTTACTAAGATTTGTCTTTTGAGTTATGTTCTAGAAAGTTTTAGGAAGAATACTAATGATGAGTGAGAGATTACGAGATGAGAATGTAGGGAAAACAAGATGATTTTAGGAGAAAGGGGATGTCGGATTCCTATAGTATTCACAATTGAAGAGCTTGTGCGAGAAAGATATAGAAGGAAAGAAAAGTGTATGTGTGTTTTAGATTTCTGGGAGAAAAGCATATGATAGAGTTGAAAAGTGGGAATTTATGTGAGGTTGTAGAATAGAGCTAGGGTAAATTAGTAAAGGTATTTAGCGGGTTTTTATAATGGAAATAGTATATTTAATGCTGAGCACGTTCCATTAGTGAGGAGAGTGAGAGTTTGGCTAGAGAAGAGGTTGAGAAGGATGTGTGTAATGGGCACGTTGGCTTTTCAAATTTATGATGTGAGTAGTGTCTGCATAGAGAATGATGAGGTGATGGATGAGGTGGTGGAATTTGATTATAGGGTATAATGGGAAGAACTATTCTATTTTTGCGGATATACTGCCTTAGTGTGCGAAGAATCAAGAAGCTTAGATTATGTGAAGGAGTTGAGATCATGTGTTGTGGACAAAAGGTCTTAAATAAATTCTCAGAAAGAGCTAAAGTGTTTAGTGTGTAGAGAGTAACAATGATTTGCGATGGGTTAGAGATGCAAGTTAGGAGTTGTAGTATTTAGAAGTAAGTAAAAGATTGTCATGGATAATTTAGGGATGTGATTTGTAAGGTAAGGAGGGATGATAGTGAATGATAAGTTCAATGTAGAGTTGAGATAGGAAGTGTGAAGACATTGAGTGGTTCTGAGAATTATGGAAAGTGGGATTTTATCACATAAACTAAGATAATTTGTTGAAAAATTTTGGTTTCCAGCAGTGTACTTATTATGGGTGTTGCACAACATGGGGTGGAATGCTTGATCAAGTAAGAGCGTTTGAAGTGTTGAGTATTGTGAAAGGTGAGAAGTGTTTGTGGATCCACTTAAAGCTAAAGCAGGGAAATTAGTTTTCTTTGTATAAAGAATGTGATCTTGGAAGAATTTTGGTGAGAAGAAAGCGAGAGGAAGTTAAGTGTGTACTCCATCTCTCGCGGAGAGAATGGAGGAACAGAGTCGTTAGTGAAGTTTTGGGAGCGGGGGATGAAGGGAGGAAGGGAAACCATAAGAAAGTGGATGTGGATTGATAATAAAGGCAAATGCTGAAGAGAGATGGTTGAGGAGAAGTGGTTAGCGGTGTTGCTGAGAATTAGAATAATGGTAGGAGGTGGGTGATGGCGAGATGAAGGAAATATGAATTAGGGAAGCTGAACGTACCACTACCCCGCTTAAACGGGAATAAAGGATGAAGGAATAATTAAGAAATAATAATAATTAGATTATATTATTGAATATTATATATAGTATATATTATTAAATTATAAAATGTATATAATAGTATATGCAATTAGATATGTTAATTATATATTATTAATATTAGGCTATCCTATATATGTATATTTAATTATATTTATATATATATATTATTTATATAATATGTTAATAATAATTACAATATAAATAATTATTAATAAAATAGATATTATAATATTATATTATATAATTATCCAGAGTAGGCACTCGCATTAGCAAGCAGAGAAAGGTCTAGTGTATCGATAAATGGGTATTTACTAGAGGATTATATATTAGAATAATAGAAAACGTGAGTAATTCTACTGTAGTAACTCTATGACTTCGTCTCACTCAACGTTATAATGATAATCTATATTTTATGCAGCGTTGCTGCTTAACTATAGTTAGTGAGAAATACTTCCAGAAGGCATCCCTAACAGATATAGGCCTGTCCCATAGAGTCATGCGAGTAGATTTAGATCGTTGTATAGCTCCGTAATATCCTCAAGATAACCTATTTCTCATTGGGTCTCACTATACAGAGGAGTCGTGGAGACCTTCACCTGGGGTAGGAGGATACGTGTTACTATATTATTAAAATAAGTATATTAATTAATATATAGATATATAATAATATAATATATAAATTTAATATAAAAAGTAATATATAAATAATATTAAATAATATAATAATAATATAATAAAAAAATATATAAATTATAAGTAGAAAATAATAAATATTAATAATTTATAATGATATATATAGTATAATGCATATATAACTATTTTACTTTTTTAATAATATATATATGAGCATTTAAATGAAACATATTATTTTATTATATTAATTTTATAATTATCGGATTATTTCTCTTGTCACATATTTATATTAAAACTAAGTTGGTATATTGTATTAAGATATAAATAGCAATGAATTTATTATATTATTATATATATTATAGATTATAGATATATTAATATTGAATTGACTTATATATATATATTATATATAGTATATATTATTATATAAATATATATATATTATATTATAATATATTATATATATAATATATAGTAGATTATTATATTATATATTATTTATATTATATATTAAATATATATTATATATATATATATATTAGATTAATTAATTATATAATATATATATATTATAATATATTATATATATACAGAGTATATGATATACTGTATTAATATTATATTAGAGTGTATTTAACATATTAAATAGTATATTAATTATAATTAGGGAAATAGGTAATTGTAATATTTATTATTATATAAATAATATAATAATATTATTTTAATATTATTAATATGAGATATAGATATATATTATATTATTTATATAGTATATATAATAAATATACTATAATCATCGAATATATAGACGGGAAAACTTATGTATAAGCATTATTCAATTATGCAATATATTAGAATACACCTCGTAAGTATTTAGCATAAGATGTATACTAATAATAATAGTAATATTAGCAATAAACATAGTAAATGTAATAGAAATAATACAGCAATAATATAAATAACAATACTTACTGATCTTCAAAATATATTCTGCTATTTTAAGAAAACATACGTTTTGCAATTTGTTATATTAAATAGAGAAAATATATATATATAGATATATATATTAATATATATATATATATTTAATAAGAATTTATTATTTATCTATGATAATTTATATATTTATTATAAATATATATATATATATATGTTATATATATTATATATTATATATAATTATTTATATTATATATATAATATGTTAGTATGGTAACTAATATATGTCATATATATAATAATTATAAGATAATATATATTATATATTAGATATAAATAATTTATAATTATATTATAATAGTATATACTATAATTATTATCTTAATATTATTATGTATTATTATATATATATATATATATATAATATATAACTATAGATTTAATAATATAGATATTAATTATATTATGTATATATAATAATGTATATATTTTAATTTGGATATATATAATAATTATATAATTATATATATTATATAGATAATATATACTTAGCTGTTTTATATTAAGTTTCATATATTATGAGAATAGTATAATAGACGAATGTGTATATTTATTTCATAATATAGCTATAATAATATATATGTTAATAAATATAATGAAAATTATAGTACAACTAAAGATATTTATATAATATAAATAATGAGATTTAGGTAGATGAGCTATATCAGGACGACGATCTTTTACCTGACTAGTATATTGTTACTATTATATATTATATTATGCAAGTAAAAAGTATTATATTATATATTATGATGTAGTTATTTTATTATTATTATATATATATATATATTATAATATATATATATAATTTTATTAGTTTTATTAGTATTATGATATATATATATATAATATATATATTTCTATATAATATATATTTATAATACTTTATATATTATATTTATTATTTATGTTAAATATAAGGCGATCCCATCAACACGTCCCATATTAGACTCAAAAAAACATAATGCTAAATGATAGTAAAAATTATATGTCAATATCGTAAGTTACATTATTAATATTTTACCTTTATGTGACTATATTTTGATTACGTAGGGCTAGAACGAAGGTATATTCAATAAACGGCAATAAATTCTATGAGTGCTTCTTATTTCTCACTTCGCTGAACGGCACACGTTGGGATATTATAAATA